>LD688935.1:521597-534951 GCA_003118335.3 Papilio memnon
TGACAGCAGGTTGTGTTCAAACACTGCCCGGTCTAAAATTGTTGACCCATCTGATGTCGTAGCCTGAAAAATATATGTAATACTACAATAGAACTGCAAGTTTATATGGCGCCTTGACCTCGCTCGGGACCGTCCTCTGCTCTGATTGACCGTTGCGTAAACAAAGATAAACAACTTTTATAAAATTACTAACTCGTAAGAACAATATAAAATGAAATAAATCAAAACTAGGATTTTTTAAAGTAAATTAGACTTCCCCCGACGTATACATCCTGTCTGGTGTAATTCTTATTGTACTCTGGGGTGGAATATCAATTAAATGATAAACATTACATTATAATGAGCCTGCCCTTGTCCCTATGAAAGGCACAACATCTACTATTACTATAATATTTTTGGGCTCCTGCTACCATTGTACATTCAACTTTAATGAACATTACTTATTTTATGAAATTACCTTTTTGTCAGTTGAATAAGGTCACAATACATACCTTCTGATGACTTTGCATCAATGCTTCAAATTCATGCAGCTCTGAGCGGCGAATGATGCGGTCGAGATACATTTTCTCCAAAATAGAGTATGCAGGTAATTGTTGGCAACGCTCATCTTTGAACAGTGTTGCCAACATCCTTGATCTTTGTTGGCCTGATAAAATTGATTTACACATAAATTAACTGATCATATTTAATTTCCAGAGCATTTTGTAAAGGATAGAGTTATGAATTGATTTTTTTTAATTATACCTGCAGATGCTAGGACAGTGCATATGAGTGCATTCCTTAAGCAAGTCATTCTCTCATCCTCATGTATGATATTACGGTATGACAGTTCATTGTACCTCTGTGCAGCTTCTATAAATTTTCTGAAAAAAAAAAAATTATTAAATTGCTTCATAAACATATTTTAAACAAGGAATTGTAACAAAGCAATGGCATTGTCAGGGGGTTACTAAATAAAGCCTACTTAAAATGAGACCATCTGCTGGTGTTACACATTTAACAAAAGCCTAATTACACAGCTTTCATTATGTTCTTTAGAAGAAAAAACAATTAAAGCAGGTACAGGATGAAAAGAACTAATACACATGACATAGACCATTCATTTAAGGCAGGTAAGATATCTTTTGACTTAACATCAGATATTTTGATTATTTTCCAACTTCTAAACAAATTACTGATTCACTATGTTTACATACCTTCTATAATCCAATACTCTAGCATAGCACACTTTATAATATATCTGTAGTTGTTCATTAGTTGTCTCTGCTTGCAGCAGCGAAGCTCGGTTCACAAATGCCTCAGCTTGTACGGGATCATCCACTTCCAGATACAGTCTGGCTATCTTCAGATATGTCTCCAGTTTGTAATCAACCGAGTATTGCCTGGAAAGATTTTATAAGATTAGGAATTTCTTAATTTTAATTTATTTTGAATAAGTATGGAAAATATATTCACTTAGACTATATAAACTAGCTATTGCCATGAAGTTACATCCGTGAAGTTAAAACAAAATTGTAGCATCTAAATTATGTTTTACATCTATGCCAAATTTTAGCTTCTGGTAAAGTAAGAAAGCTTTGCTTCAGCAAAGTAAGAAATAGAGGTAAAATACACACTTTTGTCCAGTTTCAAGAGGAATTCCTACAAGAACATTTGCTGCTTCCTTCCAGTTCTGATGTCTTTCATAAATATCTGCTAAATGTTGTCTTATACTTGCCACCTAGAAACAGCCTTTAGTTAATTATACATTGAAAATAAATAAATTAATATTGCTTCAAGAAATACTTTAATACATTTATAATGGCTCACATTAAATTAAATTAAATTGAAAATTAGGAATATTATTGTTAATTATACAAGAAAATATGTAAAGCCTGCTAGATAGATTCAGTTTTTAGTTAAAACATTGACAATATATTCAGTTAAAACTGTGGGTATCTTTAATTTAAAAATTTGACTATTCAGTTAAAACTATCATTACTTAAGCATTGGTACCAGGCATTTTATTTCTAACTGAAAAATATGATTGCACCTGTTCTTCAAATGAAATGACCCTGGGCTGTATGACATCCAGAGCAAAGTGTGACACCTCCTGAGACACTTCATCAGGCAACAGTGCCAGGTGAGAACTCACATCTGTCAGCAACTGACGAGATATCACCAGGCTCACATTCTCATTTACAACTGTTAACAAATGTTATAATATGCATTTAATTGTTCTGTTCATAAAAACTACAATATGAGCGAAAAATTAAAAATCACTCACTTGCTTCCACAAAAGCTTTTAATGAATCAGCTAGTTCGGCAGGGTTTACCAAAATTTCCAGCAATACACTACGATACCTAGAAAAATAAAATAAGAGTCAAATATTAGGGCCTAATTAATGTGTACTAAACCATGTTTATGTTTAAATGCTTACTTTTCGGCCTGATCTTTGTGCAATCCGCCTGAATTTCGAAGTTCAGTTAAATACTGACGTACTCCTTGTACAGTTAGGGGCATTTTGTAAAGTTAAGGAATCTTTAGGCTATTTGTGTTTTGTAGAAAATTGAAACAGTTATAAGTTATTGTCTAGTTCTACAAAAACCATGAAAATTAAAAACTACGATGACACTGACAAATTGACGTTTGGCGTTGACAGCCATCTTCCTCCACAGTTTCATGGACTGGTTTCGTGGTTTCGGAAGTAAATAAAAAAATATAAAGTGGTTACAAACGCCAGGAGTTTCTACTACTACAAATACTTGTAACTTGTATGAAAACATACTGTCATCCTTCTCGTTATCTTTGAGAAAACAGAAAACAAAATGCTTGAATACCAATGTTACGACTTACGACAGTAGATTTAATTATTCCTTTGATTTTACAAAGGCTGAAGATTTAAATGGGGCGAGTTAAAAGTGATTCTAGTGTGAAAAATACAAACGAATAATTTCAGTTTTTCTAATATTTTTTTCATAATTTGAACGCCTTTCTATTTATTGTTTACATTTTGCATACTCTGTGTTATTTGTAAATTATAATTTCGCAATGTTGGTCAAGTTTGACAGCTTTACAAAATTGAAAGAAGCGCCATCAGGAATTTACACTAAAATAATATTTTTCTTGAGAAAGGATTTCATTATATATTTGTACAATACGTTGCAACTGTCCACATATTATTTGATGTTAATTATTGAGTATTGATAATGCTAAATCGGCTGAAAAATTTACTAAATAACAATAGTTTGTGATTGACAATTTGTGTTCAACCGTGGCTATTTGTATGTAGGACGGAGAATTTTGACAACTTAAAATGGCGGCCTCTTTTGAACTCAAATATCTTTTTGATTTTTCGCGCTTTTTGGCGGTCAATGTGGAGATTACACAGTAGTAAATTTTACAAGAAAACTTGATTTGTTAGTTTTCTAAGATGGATCACAATTTAGGTGACGATTTGAATTTGGATGGGTCTATGGGAGTAAGTACAAACATTTTAACCACTTTGTATTCTTAGTAGCAAACTAAATGTGTTTATTTATCCATTAAACATTCTTAAAACTTCTGTACGGTTTTATTGTGTATGGAATTTATTTATTAAACTTATTTTTGGCTTTGTTGCTTCTAATAGTTCTTCTTCTTACTGTATTTTAGGTGGACTTTGGGCATTCTGAAGTTGTAAGTCAGGCAGATATAGCTCTAGAAGAGAGTGCCCATGAGGCGGGAATTGCAATGGATTTTGATCACATTGAAGAACAACCCATGTTAATGGATACTGGCAGTGAAGAAATCATAGGTAGTTTCAAACTCCTCATTCAGAATTACAAAGGTTTAAGCAAAAATAAGTTTTCTACATTGAAAATGGTATAAATTTATCATCATGATCTTGAACAAGCCCTTGTCCCTACAGAGGGTTAACAGTACATACTGCTCTGCCATTATCTCTATCGGCTGTAATATTGGAATTTACTCTTTCACACAATCAATGTATACTTTATTTTGTCTGGCTTAACCTTTAGTAGCTATAAATAAATCATAATGTTATGTTTTTAGATTTCATTGGAGAACAGTTTACTCTACAAGAGTATGCGGATCAAGAAGATCAGAGTAATATTATGACGGCCAGTATCACTTCAAATGTATGTAGAAATTACTTCATTTAACTCATTTGTATGCTATTTCATCTATTTGATTTTTTCATTGAATGTAACAATTTTTGGAATATTTTTTATACAGGAGCAGACTATTATTACATCGCAAGCAGAAAACATTATACAGATTGAGCCTTTGCCGCAACAAGCGATAAAACAAGAACATACATTCACTAAAGTAGCCACACAAAAGGTTGTTATAGATATTTAGTATAGTTATTTTTATTAATATTCTTTTCTAAAACATAAAGTGAAAATTCAGTAATAATTGGTTTCTTCAAAGGAAAACTGCACAAAATACTGTCAAGGTACTGTGGAGGCCTAATTTAAATGCTCTTCCCCTTGTTACTCTTTTTTATGAGGGATGGGAAGAGGAGATATTCTCTTTCCGTAACCCTTACTCTGTTAATTAATGGTAGGCAATGCATTTGTCAATTAAATGCAAATGACCATTCCATATTTTGACGAATTCAAGTGGCCATTTGCTTGTTTGGCTTTTACTATAAAATATGTTTTATTTTCATGAAAACAAATATTATTTTACAGTCGGAAATCTCACCTCCTCGAATAAAGAAAATTGAAACAGAAGTTCACATGTCTGCACCTCGTCAAGTGGCCATAGCACCGAAACCGGGGCCGGTTGCTAAAACATTCACTCCGGTCAAACCGTACGCAATAGCACCTAAACCATTAACAGTGCTTACTACCAAAAGTAATACATTAAATAATGGCTTTCTAAAGAAAGTTACTCTGGCTGGTGTTATGCAAGGAAATAAAGGGAATACTGTCTTAAGTAAGTATAGCCATTTACTTCTTTTTTTTTTAAGAATATACTTTGGAGTGTCTATACTTATTATAATAAAGCGTAAACACACACTTCTTTGTTGCTTAAGATGTCAGCAATTACAGCATATTTTTGAGTAAATCTTTTTTTAATACAGCCCTACACTTTCGTCACGCTTTAGGCTATATATTTTCACGCCATTAAACTTAGGGGATAAATATTTTGGATAAAAACCTAATGTGGGAAAGAAACCATAAGTTGCTGCCAACATCAAGGAAGCAAGATTGCTGTGGGTAGTCATGTCATGTCATTTTGACATTTGCAATTGATAATTTGACAAATGTAGTTAAACAATAAAATAAAGTTTTTATAATTTGACACTGATGAAGCTGCATGGGAACAGCTAGTATTAAATATGAATAAAATTTTTTATTTCATGTTGTGAAAATTTACTGAATAAAGAAATGTTAGTGATTACAAAACAATTATCATTGATCACCACAATTAATCTTAATTAATCAATTGCTACCTAATTATTGTTTTTCTTAGAATGGTAAATTTCTTCTTGCATTTAAGATTTGATTAAATAAAATTATTATATGAATAAATAAATTATTTCAGCTCAAATAGGCAAACAGCTTGTAATGGTGCCAGCGACAGGTGCGCAGAAGTTGAAACTGGTGTCGGGGGGCAATGCTATGCCCACAGTGCAATATTTACGAACTACTACTGGAGATCAAGTATGTATAAAACCTCAGCAAATAAAATTAATTCGCAGTTATATTGTTGTTATAAATGTTAATTTTCAGACTCAGCTGATCCCAGCAAAGACTGTCACTACTCAGAATAAACCTGTCATCACAAAATTAATATTACCTGGTAAGTTACATAAATTACAATAAAGCTATACTACTGTTAAACTGTTGTAAAGAGGAAATATTTGTATTTTAATATGTAACACACTGTTCCCGTGCGGCTTCATCCGTGTGAAATTATAAAAACTTTATTTTATTATTCACATTTGTGACATTCTCAATTAAAATGTCAGCTTGTGGTTTTTGTCCCTTTCCCGCATGACGGTTTTTTCCTAATTATTTGATCTCTAAGTTTGATAGCGTGAAAATATATAGCCTAAAACGTGTTGTAAGTGTAGGACTTTTTATAAAAAAAATATGTAAAAAACGTACTGTGATTGCTGACATCCTATGTAACTAAATCAATTTTTTATTGTTGTATATTCAAGGACAACCAAATCTGGAGATGAGCAGCAACGCACAGAGCCTGCTGACCAAAGTAGCGCCCGCCGCCGCTAAAACGCCGACGCAGATTGTTGCACTGCAACAGAAAAATATGCCTTTTACAATAGCTAATAAGGTATTTATTTGTTTAACATAACATTTTATTTAACATTTGCAATGAGACTCGACTTACTACTCTCCCTCTATCCATCCTTTTTGTATACGGAAATGGGAAGGAGAAGTGGATTTAGGGGGAAAGGGACGTATAGATTTGGAAAATAACCTTTTCTGTGCATTTCTCCCCTGTGTTGATAAAAATCAGGCAATGCATCTGCAAATACTATCTGTGGGGGGTCAATTCGCTATTTTGGCGAATTCTGGTCACCTTTATACCACAAAAAAAAACAATATAAATAATTACTCTTAATTTTATTTGCATGCAGACAGAATTTGCTCAAATTTTATTAAAACTTTTCAGGTACTATTAGCTACGCCGACGAAATCGGGCGTGAAATTTGCTAAGAAACAACAACTAATAGCCTTCAAGTCACCGGAAAAGGCTACGCAAGCGGCACAAGGTACTTAATATAATTATTTATATAGTTTTCTCTGTTTTAATAATATTTACCAGAAATTTGTCGAAATTCTGAACGAAATTTCAAAAGAAAAATATTTATACATTTTTAAATTTTTATTTTGTTGTTTTCAGGTTCAACAACTAAGAAGGTTCTTATATCAAATGCATCACAAAATGTTATATTGAAAACCACAGCACCTCCTAAAGCACAAGTAAGAGAAAGTAATACGTTTTGCAACATTTAAACTAACATTATTTTACTAACCAACTAAAACAAACAGTTTCCTAATGTTACCATGTTATTTGTATTTTTAGGTTACGAAAGATGGCAACATTGTGTTAGACAATCAGCGGACTCAATTGCATCAAATCAATGTTCCTGGTAAAGGTGTAAGTTTAAATTAATGTATAAATCTAAGTATTGCTTTATAAAGTGGTCTTTATTGATTGCAATAAAAATATAAAAAAAAACGAATTCAAAAATTCTTTGATCTAAGTTTTCTATTTAAATAATGTGAAACTATATAGGTAGTTTTCTCCTTGAAAGTAATAGTTATCTTACTTCTTACTAATATCATAAATGCGATAATTTAGATGGATGGATGGATGTTTGTTAGAGTTTGTAGCCTAAACTGCTGAACATATTTAAATAAAATTTGGCATAGACATATACATATACTTACATTTGTTTTTTAATTCTATGCAAATGGAGTCGCGGTCGAAAGCTAGTTAGGAATTATTTAGAAATATCTGAATTATTTCTTACAGATTCAGTACATCAGACTTGTGACAAATTCTAACCCAGCGCCTGTTAAGACCAAGCTGCAGCCGCAAACTATTAATGTGCCTGCGAAAACATTCCTATTGACCGATTCAAAAGGTAAGTTGCATGATCACACCCGTGACACAATGGGGTAGGCGGAAACGTCGACCCTCCATTTGGCTCAATCCTGACACATCATACGTCAATTCATAAATGTTCTAACAATTGTAAAATTACAGCGATATTGTTAATTAAAATATTTACCTAAACTTAACTCATTAATAACTTTCATCTACTCATGAAAACTGTAAACAATCTTTTCAGTAGAATTTGTATTTATAGCTAAAATACGACGCATTTAGTTTGGTTTCTGCATGAAACTGACTAAAAATCGAAAAATAGGAGTTAAGCCTGCTACACACCTTCTGTTTTAACAGAACTATTTAGTTTATTATATCATACGTAAGTTAGAGAAAATAAGCACTACAGTTCAATTGATAACTAAAATGTTGCCTATACATTTAAGTGTTAACTGTACAGTTCAATTGTTTAGTTAGAACTGAAGGTGTGTAGCAGGCTTTATGGCTACGTTTTTCAAATGTGTACTTTATGTTGTAAAACTTGTAGGTAATTTGATCCAGATGTCATCGGACAAAATGATGAACAGTCAGTCGCCTCTGCTCGTCGCCGGCGCTGCCTCCTCTCTTACCAAAGGTAGATCAAATCCCATTAAAAACATTTAAATCGTTTAATTTCCGTTTTATGAAAATATCATCTAATAAAAGTTTAACGACAGAATTAGCTCAGAATAAAATTGTAGTGATTATTTTTGTTTTTGTGTCAAAATATTTACCATGCAGGTTTAACTACAATTCAAACTGGCCACTTTGAAAAACGACAATATCCTCCATTAAAAAAAATTGTTTGATATTTCAAACGTTTTATTATCTCATTTGACATTTTGAAAGAATTTGTTACTTTTGGAAATTGGAAAACTTTTAAACGTTGACACAAAGAAAATTAAACAATTCTTTTCTCTATTTGAAAATTGTAATTTAAATTCGAATATGAAAAGTCATTTGGAAACAGTGTCATTGTGCGAATTGAATTTGCGAACTTATATAATTTTCAGTGAACACAAAACCCCAGCGCAAGTTGGTGAGGATAGCTCCCTTAATTGATAAAAGAGTTACCACTTTGGCTGATAAACCTGTGCAAACAACCACGGTGAGTCAATATAATTCTTTTCCTAATAAATTACAAAAACTTTTAGAGAGTTTTTAAATGTTTTACTTTACTTTGAAAATAAATTTAAAGCTTTATAAAAACTTTAGTGTAGTGTACTTTTAACTTTTTGCGATTTCGAAATAACAGTTTCTTAGAGTTATAGACTGAAATGATTTGGATGTTAATTGTTTTTTTCTTTCTTTCCATTTAACTTGATTAGAGTTTATAATTATTTTCGTTGTGTATATATAAATATTTTTCATAATCAACTGCATTTTTTTCTTTATGTCCTGTTTTTTTATTACTATTTTTTTGCTAGTTTTGGATGTTATTATTAACTTACAAAGAAATTATTTTCAGTAATTTTATAATTTTTTTATTAAATTCAATATGCAAAGCCATTAATGTTAAAACTATATTTCATCAGATCAGAAGATCGTCACAAAGTCTTCTAGCACCCATATCTCCAGTACCAGAAGTGTCACTGAATACCGAGGAAACTGAAATACAGGAGGACATGGACTCGAAGGCTGCCCTGCACGCACTGATGAGCGAGGAGTTGGAGCAGGAGATGCAGGTCAACATCAAGGCTGAAATGCAAGTGAATCAGTCCAGTATGGAGAGCAATATGGAGGATATAGGAAGTAATGTACATGATGAGCTGCATTCCGAGATGAATATGGACGCAGATGATTCTAATATTGCAGAAGTTGAAGTTGACTATAAACGGGATTTTGTTAATGTATGTAGTTTTTACTTTTATGTTATTTTCAATATGTTTATGGGTTTTTCTGAATTTTAGAATTTAATGCTGATTTCGACAATGGATATACTTTGTAGATGATTTCAAACATAGGCTTTAACACCCAATGATCTTTGTTAGGTCTAGGGGGGTCCACCGAGAGTGTTTTAGTGGGTCTAATCCCATATAAGTCTACCTTCCCCCCAGAGGGCAGGGTATCTTTGGAATGTTTCGCACAAACACTAAAAAAAAAAGGTGTAGGCGGGAGCAGCTACCATTAATATAGTCTTATTTGCAGTAGTTTTTATATTTATTTTACGTTTTTTTGAGCCTATAAGGCAGGCTATGTCTTCATAAAGTCAGTTTTTTCTTTTGTATGATAAATGTTAAATATTTCCCACAGTATTCGGATTGCGACGAAGTGAATGATAAGAGCGATGTGCACGAGCTGGGCGTGGCGGAGGAGCACCCGCTCATCGTCATCCCCTCCAACTTCATCAAGGAGACTGACAACAGGAACATCAACAATGTGCATTCTGCTCATGTAAGTTTATTCATTACTAGCTGCTCCTGTACGACTTCGCTTGATTCAGCATTTCATGTCCGACTATTTTTCCAAATTATTCACCCCCTAAATTAAATAGCGTAATATATCCTATAGCTTGCCATTAGTGTAAGGCTTTTTACTAAAAGAATAGTTTTTCAAAAACATGCTGTGATTGCTGAGATTCTATTTAATAAAGAAATGTGTGTTTGCGCTTTATTATATTAGTATAGATGATATTACAACTATGTTTACATATATGGAGTTAACTTTTGGTTTTATTTGGGAAAACTAAAACCAAACTAAAAATAATGTCATTCGGAAGTGTGTTCCTACTTTTAAAAGTTTTGTGTTGGTTAAATTAAAATTATTAAAACTGACCATACATTTTTTTAAAACTATATTTTTGGTTCAAATTTAGTAATTAAATAATTACTAAATTTTCTGTTACTGACGCTTTCGATACTTACTACTAAGGCGACCACTTTACGATTTAAATAG
This sequence comes from Papilio memnon, assembly GCA_003118335.3. Taxonomy (NCBI): domain Eukaryota; kingdom Metazoa; phylum Arthropoda; class Insecta; order Lepidoptera; family Papilionidae; genus Papilio; species Papilio memnon. Next base: position 532,105 of record LD688935.1, read on the forward strand.
GAAGTCAGTAACATTGAATGAGATAAATCAATTATTTACTAATGTTTCTATTCTGTAAACATTTTTTAAAAATTCTGTAGAAATATAGAAAAAAGTTAGTGAATGGGTTAATATTTGTTTTGCAGGAGGAGTCTCAGCAGATGAGTAGTATGCTAAGCATGGACGCGGAGTCAATGAACGCGTACCAGTCGCCCAGGACGCCGCAGACTGCATCCGAAAGCGGTAAATATTACACTTATTAATCATTTTGTGGGCAATCCTACATAATTAAATAAATTAATTAATTATTTTGACATAACTATGACATAAGCCATTAATATAGACTAAAAAATTATTATAACTTTCACAAATTAATAGTTACATATGTTTTATGCCTGTAATTTTTCATATTCAATTTCTTGTTCTTAACACAGCAATAAATTAATTTCCTAATTGTCGTACAAAATATATTTGTTTGACAAGTAATAATACGCTTCAGTCTATTTTTTAAACTATAGATACTAAATTATTCCTAGTTTAGTATGTTACAATTTGGTATGTCTGGTATGAAAATTTTGGAGTGAAGGATATTTACTTTTCAACAACACTAGCTTTCCCTCGCGACTCTGTCCGCGTGGAATAATTAAAAAACAAAAGTAAGTAGTGTGTTTTCCAGACTATCATCTATATCTATGGCAAATTGGCAAACTTCCATCTATCTAAACATTCGGATTTATAATATTAAGTAAGACTTGTATATGTTTTGTTTCAGAGTTAATGTCGTCTGAGCTGGGTCTGCGCCTGCGCAAGGCGTGCAACTGCACCAAGTCTCAGTGCCTCAAGTTGTACTGCGAGTGCTTCGCCAACGGCGAGTTCTGCAACCGCTGCAACTGCAACAACTGCCACAACAACCTCGACAACGAGGAGCGCCGCCAGAAGGCCATTAGAGGATGCCTCGATAGGAATCCTAATGCTTTCAGGTGACATTATTATAAAGTTACGAGCTGTTCCCGTGTGGCTACATCCGCAAGCAATTATAATAACTTTATTTTATTGTTTACATTTGTGAAATTATCAATTTCAAATGCATAAATAACAACGAAGGCCTTTGACATTGCATAACAATTACCGTTACCATGGCAACCTAATAGTTTTTGTCCCTTTCTCTAGACAGTTTTCTCCAAATTATTTACTCCCTAAGTTTAATAGCGTGAAAATATACAGCCTAAAGCGTGGCGTAACTGTAAGGCTTTTTATTAAAAAATAGTTATTCAAAAATATACTGTGATTGCTGACATCTTACGTAACTAACGTAACACACTACGTGTTTACGCTTTAATATATTAGTATAAATAGATGTGACAGTCTCAAATGATAATATTTGAACTCCACACTTTAACTCTAAATTCTATTAAAATGTACATGTATGTCGGATTCTTAAAATTAATATATAATAATTGTATTTTTTTGTTTTAGACCAAAAATTGGCAAAGCAAAAGTCGGTGGCCCGGAAATGATTCGGCGGCACAATAAGGGATGTAATTGCAAACGAAGTGGATGTCTCAAAAATTATTGTGAATGTTATGAGGTAATTTCTTCATGTAGTTTAATTATTTAATTGCGTCAGCAGCATAAATATTATATAACACAATTTAAAAGAAAACTGATACATATTTCAGGTACATTTAAGATATAAATACCAATAAAATTACATTGTACGTGAGAAAAATTATATTAAACATATATTATCTAATATATCTAATATTATAAATGCGAAAGTTTAGATGGATGGATGGATGTTTGTTGGATTTTGTAGCCTAAACGGCTGAACGGATACTCTAGAAGAACAGATAGGCTACTTACTTTTGTTTTTTTTTTAATTCCACGCGGACGGGGTTTCGGGCGAAAGCTAGTGTTAAATATTTACTTATTAAAGCAATTTATTTTTTATGATCAAACCAACGTAGTTTTAAAGAAGCTTCAATAAGCTGTATAGTATTGTAATCTTTATTTGTTGTATGATAAAGGCGAAAATAGCGTGCACGTCGATATGTAAGTGCGTGGGATGCCGCAACGTGGAGGAGACGCTGGAGCGCACGCGGCGCCGCGCGCCCGCCATGCCCAGCGCCGTGCAGGCGCTCTTCAGACCGCCGCCTTTGATGCCGCTCAAGTGAGACACCACACATTAAAACCTCTTTTTATGTAGGATTTAAGTTTTTTGTTTTAGACTACAGACTTTATCGGTCGGGTCAGGCTGTCAAGCCAAAATCAGTCTAATGCGTGCACCTCCATGTACGCTCATACTGATTAACATTGATTCGGTCCGTATTACTCGATGGTCGGCGAGGCCTTGGGTGGTGGCAGGCTGATTAAAACTAAACTATCGACCGATTAAAATATTTTAATGGGCGGGAGCACATATAGTACTATTAGCACTATTATGGTGATAGTTTGCTACAAGACGATCCGTGGGAAGGTAATTATTTGTTTGTACAAGTACACCGTTGTATGTGCTCTCGAGTGTATGTAATGACGGATCACTTTACACAGTTTTACTGTTTTATTTTAGACATAATTTCGAGCGATTTCTGTTTACTTTTGTTTAGGCAGCCGTGCAGCTTCATTACTACGGAGGTGGTGGAGGCGGTGTGCCAGTGCCTGCTGGCGGCGGGCGGGGAGGGGGCTGGGGCGGGCGGCGGTGGTCCGGGGGGAGGGGACGCGGTGCGTGACGTCATCGACGAGTTCGCGCGCTGCCTGCAAGACATCATCAGCGCGGCGCACCACACCTCGCCCCTCATCATGCTCGATGAGGTAACATGTCTAACAAGTTGTTCAACATATAATGCAACAAGAATTTATCTTAAACCA
>LD688935.1:553140-578517 GCA_003118335.3 Papilio memnon
CATTCATCTTTATGAAGGATAAGATATTTCTGTGAACACATTAAAATTAAATAAAACACGCAACAAATGGCAAGTAAAATGCCAATATTGAACCACAAACTGCATGGCCATGCAGTAACAGTAAGTTTTTAAACAAAGAATCTTTCACGTTTTGTATTTTAAGTTGTCAGTATACTTAAGTAAACCATGCAAAATGAACAAGAATAAATTAATTCATCAGTTAAAATTCTTCGAAATGGAGTCATGTATCCCAGAATTGTATTATATTAACCGGCTTCTTTTAAATCTAAGTGTAATCTTTATTAGTATTTGTTAGGCGCTGTAAGCTTGCATTTGTTACAGCTAAATACTCCATTGGCGTCAGTTTTGGTGCGACATAGGAAATGAAGCGAGCTCACGGACGCGGGCCGTTTCACTTCGCCCCTCTGCCATTTATCATTGTCGGATGAACGATGTTTGCTCATGATTTTTGCACAAAAATAACCTTTTGGATATCGGATTACGTTTTCAGTAAAAAATCAATATGGATGAGGATTAACACTCGTTACTCTTATATTTCATAGGTTTTTACATAGAGTCCGGTTTTTGATAAGTATTTGCCATTGCCGCAAAATGATGTTATTTTTTTCCTTATTTGTTTAAATAAAGCATTAAGTTAACAATATATGATTTATGTGAAGTGTTTTAAGTAGGGAACGCAGGTGGCGCTAACAAGATTGTGGCCTTCGAACGATCGTAAATTTTGGCGGTAAACAACAGAATAGATCTTGTAACTTGTAATATTGTAGCGGATAATTTTCTATAAAACTAGATTTCCACCTGGAATTAAAAAAAAACAAAAGCCAGTACCCTATGTGTCCTTTCAGACTATGCTCTACATTTATGCCAAATTTCATCGAGATCCGTTCAGCAGCTTAGGCTACAAACTCTAACAAACATCCATCCCTCCATACATCCATATAAACTTTCGCATTTATAATATTAGCAAGATTTGATTCTTATATTATATTTAATTAGTTCTTAATAACTAGTTTTTAATACGATTTTTTTTGAGTTGATAAAAGCTATCCTCCGATGACGTGAGATTTCAAACATAACAGCCAGTCTAAAGATTGGCAATCGAAATTGCTGTATATCTTTTATATCAAAGGCATGAGAGCTTGTTTCATCTTTTCATACTTTTCTACCGTACATTGGACGCCTAATCAACTTGCATACAGTTTCCTGTGTTTTTCCGTTTGACGGTCGCGAGTCATGTAAATTTATTCATGAAACTGTTTTCTATGCATTGCCGTGAATCCCTGCAACGAAATAAGGCTAACAAAATCAACGAAAACTGATATCAGTTACAATGTTATTTAAAACTGTATAATTGAACATTACTGCGTACATTATTTGAACTATCTCATAGGTGGGCAATTTACACAATAACGGCTGTAAGAAAAAAATTAAAACACAAGTTACTAACTAGTTGCAGTGTTTTGTTATATATTGTATTAGATAGATTAATTTATGATGTAACCAGCTTTCGCCCGCGACTCCGTCCGCTAGGAATTAAACGCTAAATTTCATCGAGGTCCGTTCACCCGTTTAGGGAACAAACTCTAACAAACATCCATCCATCGAAACTTTCGCATTTATAATATTAGTTAGAAGTTAGATGAGTCTATTCGAACAGTAATAAGACAAGCTTGTATAAAAAGGGCTAACTAATTCGTAAAGACGAGTCGCCGCGCCAGGCTACACTTGAAGGAGACGGTATGAGTGCTTGTCCCACGCGTACCCATACGAGCTTTTAGCTACCTGATAACCGCTAACAAGGGCTTATTAGAATCAATAGCATCTTATGTTTTTGTTTTTTAAATCCTTACAAGATATCCGTCTTGTGGTTAATAATGGTGTCAATCTTACTAATATTATAAATGCGAAAGTTTAGATGGATGCATGTTTATTAGAGTTTGTAGCCTAAGCGGCTGCACGTATCTCGATGAAATTTAGCATAGACGTAGAGGATAGTCTGGAAGAACACATAGGCTACTCACTTTGGTTGTTTTATTCTACGCGGATGGAGTTGTGGGCGAAATCTAGTCTTTCTACAAAAGTGAAAACGCAAAAGTAACATCGATCTAAGTAACAAAACGGTTAACGGTATATATATAGTTTTGTAAGGCATATAAATCTTTGGCGTGTGATAAAAACATGGGTATCCGAAATTGAATATAAGTAAAAGTTAACGTAAAACCTTGGCAATTTTTATTACAGTTGCTCATATCTATTTACAGGTGAAAGTTATGACCGAAACATCGTAACACTGTGAGGGTATGAATGGTAAATACAGTTTTATTTATTGTTTTTATGTCGCAGTAAAATGTAACGTCTATTTTATATACATTGTATTGAAACGAAGGCGAAGGAGTAAAACGAATTGTACTAATGTAAAACTTATATTGAATGCAAAAATATATTTGTCAAGAAAAAAGAAAAGAACAACTCCGGACAAAATAACAATTGCAATCTGTACATAAATGCAAATATGAAAGTGTGAATTTTTAAAATTTATTAGTGCCAAAATTACGAGTATATTTGTTTAATAACTTTATTCTGAACGTGATAGTTTAGTTTAGATATAAACCAATCAAGTGCACGCTAGTTCGTTAGTCGCTTTGTTAGGACACAGTTGGAGCCAATATTGACCCGCAAACACACGACAATGTCATCAAACTGCGCACAATATGACTGCCTGCTGTTATATTTTAATACAGATTTTTTTACAATACAAAGCGAACATAAAACAAATGAAAATATGGCATATAGCCACTTCGTCCCCTTGAAATTCAAAAAATAATAAAAGACATAGTCTATGTTACTCACAAATAAATTACCTTACTAATGGTGTTAGAAATCGGACCAGTAGTTTTTGAATTATTTCAATAAATACAAAAATAGAAAAATACAAATTCCTCTTTATAATATTAGGATAGATAATATGACAATGAAAACTCCATATTACTTAGAACATATGTAGAACATTTTTGAGTGGAAGAAACATATTTCATCCTTTTCATTCTCTTTGCAAAGGACAGAGATATCTATCTAATATTAAATGCTCAAGTTTTGATGGATGGATGTTTGTTAGTGCGTATCTTCAAAACGGCTTAACAGATCTCGGTGAAATTTGGTACAGCTATAGAACATATTCTGGAATAACGTATAGCCTACTTACTAAGTTTTTTTTTTAATTCCGCGCGAACGGTGTCGCGGGCCAAAGCTAGTATACTGCGGCAGTAGAAAACTCATCTTGAATATTACAAAAATATATTGACTACTCAAACGTACACTTTTAAATCTTTCTTCACTATGTGAATATGTCAAAATATATTTTTTCGTATCGTTTATGTGAGCTATTCATCTCCATTGTATATTTATTTGCTATGTAATGAAGAGTTACGGAGCACGCAATTGGCGCTTGCTACAGCTCACTACTTCAAAAAGTATAAATTTCACTTTGTGCTCGAAAAGTTTCTATTTTATTACTACTGTACGATTTAGGAAATGTTGTATTAATTTTAATTCAAAACATTCGGTATAAATATGACAAACTAATATCTAAGGGATATCGAAAATATTTTTGATTGTATAATTATGGCGAAATTCTAAAAAAACATTTAATTTCATCATTTTCTAAAAGACATTTCTGAATTAATCACTTTTTGTTTTAATAAAACCTATATTAAGTATAAATACACTTTTCATTATTGTTTTTAAGATATAATAACTTAAATAACAGACTTAAAATCCTCGATAAATATTGAAGTCACAAAATTCACTACTGCAATAAAATAAGATTATTCTGAAGCTCTGAAAACATTATTTTAAAAAGTTGACATAGCGCCCGCCCAAGACGAACAAATTGACCGTACACTGTACAATAACAACTCGAGTAAAAACTCGATGCAGTTGGAACAGTCACGGTCACATCTGTGTACCGTTTAAATTAAAAGTAATTTTCTTATGCAGAATTAATTAATGACTAACGAGCTCAATAGGGTTCATCAGGCGGAAGCGAGCGACAGAGACGAAAGTATACGCAATAAACTCGTGTGAAAGAGATGGCCTGTCTACTCGTGAAGTTGAATGAATTTATGCCGGTCTATTTAGTAGCGCGTCAATTTGGCGCGAGAAAGGTTGTGAGTTAGGTTGGATTTTTCAACTCGCGAAAAAAGCGCGCGATTTGTACGACGGTATCGTAAAGTTAATTTTCAAGAACAATTACTGTAGAAACTTTTAAATAATTATAAAAATATTGCTGGTAGTAATAAAATAGTGAAAGTCTCTTTAAAATGAAGTGATCGAAGTTAATTTGTGTTGTGAATTTTTGTTATCTTTACTGAGAAACGGGAACATTACGTACACAAAGATAAGAGATGTCTGTTTGTAAGTTTTAATGTGATATATGAGTCTAAGATGAACGGTGCAAGAAAGAACGAAGATATAAAAAATATCAACACTACAGGTATGTAACTTTATTTCTATGCGTAAACTTGAAAAAGTTGAAGTAATTTTACTTTTTAAAAAGAGTACTGTATAGTTTTAGTCTATAGTTAACTAAACGATGTAATTTACTGATTCAAAAAGGTATAATTTTTTACCAAATATATAATAATTTAATGGAAAAGCAGGTATGTGAAAATAATGCAACATATGTAGCCTACGACCGTAGCCCTTATGTTCGTAGCCAACGAATAAATACATAAGCTACGAAACTATAATAACATAAGTCGTTTTTTTTACCATTAAAATATAATTTCGTTTACTTATTAAATGTCATCTGCACTTCGGGTAAATATGCCTTTCTCTAATTGCTAAAAGAAGAAAATAGCGGTAGGTTATTCGATATACGCAAATATATAGATACTAGAAATAAACTTTTAAGATAGCAGAGTGCTAGAGCGTATATTTTTAATGTAATAAGTTCGCGAGTGTCAGTGGTAGAGAGCGTAGCCTCAACATCCTCGGTCGGGCAATAATTAAACTGCTAATAGTAGTTTTAAGTGCTCATTAACAACGTACTTGATCGTGAAACAGAAAATAGTGCATGTTTGCGGAATTCATGAGAAAAACAAACATAAAACTGCAATATTTGTGACTATTGTAGTGTGTTTAAATATTTATTGAGAAGTTTTGATATGTTTAACTTTAAACTAATGGCTCCCTTAGCAATCGATTCTGAGTGTGGCAGTGGACCGTAATATATACCATTACAAATATAAATCTTGAATAACTTTTGCTCAGTTAATTACATACGGATAAGCCTTGCTCTATTACGAAGTAATGTGAGATCTTATCAACTAAAATCATCTAGTATTCACTACGCGTAGAGCCCCTATACCTAGTAAAACTATGTATTAAGGTGTAACCATTGATTATAACAAATTTTAAAAGCACTGCAATATTCACATACATTCAACACTCAGGATCACAGGGGAATTGTGATAAAACTTAATTTTAAAACATAACATTATTGTCGTTGTAAAAATTCCTCCGAACTCCGGGTGCTATTAATTAATCATTATTAATGCTGATCCGTTTATCAATAGAAGGCAGCAATTGTTTCTCTCCGTTAGCTAACGTCACTTTGTCAAACAAAGCCCTTCCCATCATTAACGCAATGGCTTCCTATAGCAACACGTTATCGCACCTCTATTGTTCACTATTTAATGGGGTGTTTTTTATTCAAACTTTTATAGTAATTGATGTACGTAGGCGATGAATTTTTAATTTTGTCGTAAGTTGATACCAAATGAAATAAAATCCATTATTTTGTGTAATTGTAGTGGAATTCGCGTTGACATTAATAAAGTAAGTCAAGTGTCCGCAGTTATAAACGTTATGTAAGTGCTGGCGAGTGTAGGGGAGTCTCGGGAGAGTTGGTACAGAAGACTTTGTAATATAAATTTAATTATTGCGATATTGTCTGAAAGCTTACTTTTCAGTCAGTTTTCATTTAATTTCTATGCTTACTCCTTACGAATAACAAAGCGTATTCTTTTTTCGTAGGAAAAAATATGTTTATCCTTCAGGTAAAATTGTATCATACGCCTATTAATCTCAGTTTATACTATGTTTCTTTTCTACTTACTAAAACTATATATTTTATATACTTCTATTAGGGTAGTCTATCAGTCCAGGAAGTAAGCACATCGATTTCAGGCAGATGTCTTATTTAATGGCCTCTGGTCGTTCGTGTAAAAGGAATTGCAGACCACTGATGGAATTTAAAGGATGCCGATAAGAGTTATTTGAATGAAACCTTTTCTATAAGTAAGAATAAATAGTTATAAGAGATATAAGAATTATAAGAATTATAAGTTGGTTGAGTGGTTGACAACCTAATGGATTGTACTAATAAAATATTGTGTTTGACTTCAGTGTTAATTTTATCTTCATTTATTTTAGTGTTTGGTTTTTGATTTTATGTAAAGAGGCTCTTATTTAAATAAAAGCCGAATCGAATAAATGACGAATTGAAAACGTCATTGACACTCCCATAACAATGCAAACATGATTTTAAAAGACAGCTGAAATGGGGAGCCTTAAGTTGTCGTATCTTGAACAAAAAATATTGGGTTTATTATGGAAAGCACTGTCGTATAATATTTGTTGTCAAAAAGTAGAATTACAATAAAGGACGTTTTGCGGTGGATGGAAATAAAGCAATTTTAAGTAAAAATGTAAGTGAACAATTTGAAAACCAAATAAAAACTTCACTTATTTTTCAAAATACTACAATAGATACACATGGACCTTAACTTTTCGTGTTATATTAAACTGTTTTTGATCTGAAATAGTTGCAAAGATAAGTCGAAAGTCCATTTTCTGAAAGACTTTTCTACAATCATCAGATAAAAGCTTTAACGACTAATTTCTATTAGTTCTTCTGAACAACATACGTAGCGCGTTTAAAAGTTCTAGAACTATCTTGAAATTATTGTTCCATTAAACTTAGTCCTCAAGTTTGAACATAGCTCGTGGCGATTTAGAACTAGTCACGTCGGGAACACCTCGACTCACATCTTTGAGAAACTTTCAGCACAAATCACTAGGGAGTGGAATAGACGTGAATAAAAATGCTTTATTGTGCTCCAAGGTGAAAAGTTTCCAGTGTACGGAGCCCCATAGGACTGCACAACTCTTATCTAAAAAACTTTGTATTGAAACGAACCCTTTATCATGTGGAACATTGTAACAGGTCAATAACCTTTTGACAGATTATTAATAATATTAATATTATTAATAACGATAGTTACAAAGTATTAATACAGTAATGATTGTTATAGGCGTAAATTATAATACTTCCAAACGTATAGTGGCATTATACGAACGGCAGTGGTTGATAAGTTATTAATAATGTGACAATTTGTTTTTAAAATTAAATATAATATGAAAACATTGAAATTTTAACAAAAAGGTAGTAAAACTTTAAGAAGTTTGAATTAAAAAAATTGAAGAAGTGAATTGTGTATGCTAATATATTTCTATCAAGAATATTTTTCAAATACACTAGTAATGGAAATGTACTCGTGTATTTGTATTCGGGACATGGACATACCACCGAAACAAGGAAACAACGCGCTGTATTCCAGGAATTTTGTTACATCATTCATTAAAACAGTACTGTCCAGAATTACAGAACGGTTCGAAATAAACTGAAAAAAACTGGACAACTCTATTACTTTTATAGTCCATTACAAAATGAACAGAATTAACAAAGATTTAAAACGTTTTACCATCTTATGTAGGAGCTTTTAACTGTTGTGGAAGAATATTTTTCTGCCGAATGACTGATGTTTTGCGCTTTATAAGCCTATATAACGCAGTGGTAGCCGTGGTTTCAATGGTTGGTGCTGCAAACGTGCTGCCGGCCGCTATCTGCTTGAAGTTGTCCGTGTACGGCAACCCTTAGAAAGGTAAATAATCAGCAGAATCACATAAAGCTTACCTATTCAGATCAGGTCAACCTCTGAAAGGATTCAGAATAAGAGTTATCCATGAATTTAGTTCAGAAAAGAGACATGAGAATGCTTTTAAGTAAAAATTCAAAACGTGTTTTTGACGTCACATGAAAAAGATTTTAGGTTCCGTTACATTACGACTGAATGTTCGTATTATGATTGATGTATCAAATAGGTGTTGTTTGTACAGTGGGGAACTTATTTTTATTAAACACTAGCTTTCACCCGCGACTCCGTCCGCGTGGAATTAAAAAAAAACAAAAGTGAGTAGCCTATGTGTTCTTTCAGGCTATCTTCCACGTCTATACCAAATTTCATCGAAATCCGTTTACCCGTTTAGGCTAAAAACTCTAACAAACATCCATCCATCCATCCCTGTCGAACGGAATAAATAGTATCCTATACCCGTCTCCTAGCACTAAGCTACCTCCTCACCAATTTTCAGCCATATCGGTAAAGCCGTTCTTGAGTTATAAATAGTGTAACTAACACGACTTTCTTTTATAAACAAACAATAAACAAAGTTTTCAAAGTTATTTTTCACGAGATCAATGTGAAAGTATTGATAGAGTTTCCGATTCGAGGTTTATACGACAATTTAACGGTCAGAATTTTATGTAAGTAAAATAATAAATAATTTTCAAATGTAATAATTCAAGAGGCATTTTCTTCAGTTAGGCCTTGTGGCTCGGAGCGGGCACAAGGGATGGGTTCGCATTCGCACCCTTAGAGATTTATGTCCGGACAGGAACAAGACGGGTGGCCCATTGGTGTGAAATATTAAGCTCCGATAGGATTACAACTTATCCTAGCTTACTACGTTTTGTTGAAAATAACTCTTATGTAAGTAACTGTCGAAATGTAAGCTTAAACTATGGATATTGAGATGAGAAACCTTTTGCTATTTGTCGGTACGAATACGGTTATTTTCTAGTAATGTGGAAAGTTAAATTAACATTAAAGATAGTTTTTTTAATCTATAACAATGTGTATATGTATGAATTAAGGTACTTTACAGGTCGGAGAGACAGTTTCTAATATAATTTTGTTTATATTATTCTGTTTTGTTTATATTAAATTCTAAAACTTCGATTTTTTTAAATTTTTGCCAATAGCTACATTAAATTATTATCACACTAAGCTATTCCAGTAACGTCTTCTTAACCAGCATTTGTACTAACACCAATGTGTAAAGAGCACTGGTGAAGCGATGAATGTAGTAATCTGACGAATTAACGACCTCCGAACGTGACTGTACTGTCTTTGATATTAAATATTATTCATATAAAAGAGTTATAAACAGATGTTTACTTTAGACGATTAAATTTTGTTACAGAATGTTCCCGAAGCAAAAGCAGTTTCAAGGCGAAGGTATGCAGGGACATGGAGAGAACGCGCGGCGCGCAAAACGGCTGCGGTTGGTGGTCCAAATTGATTATTGCGAGCTTCACTTTAGCCTTCGTTGAATCACAAGGTAATTGTCATTCAATTTACATTCCGTTAAAGGATTTATTTTATACTAGAGAAACTAAGACGTACTAAAGATAAAGTTAATTGATCACAACTAACCATCAACTTCTGCAACTTCTGCTGTTTGACAAACTACAGATTCAATCTTGTAACTTTTATCAAATTATCTAACTTCATATCATTAATTTAGAAGCGGAAATATAAATACATGCAATGCTCAACGACAAAGGATGTAATAAAACAGCGAGTAAAGCACTCAATATGCAAGCGGGCGAACTTAATAAACAACAAGCTGATAACATTTCAATTTCTATGCTGTAATCGTCTGTATGAATGATTCACGCGAGTAATGCGCAGATGCGGTGCGATGGCGTAACACGATCTGTCTACATCCAGTTTACTCCAACATATACAGATACTACTCTGTAGACATCTTCTAGTGCAAATTGAGATTCATCGGAAATGGGTTACCAAAAAAAAAAATAACTCACCATTTACACAAAATTACATTACTCAACGATGATTATGAGCTCAGTGCTGAATTGGTTTAGTTGCCCACATTCTTTCCTAATTCCTTTCTACGTTTGACCCGTGAAGTGCCATATTAACGTTTTCACTATTCAAATAAAAGTTTCCAAAAACCTATGAGATTGTACCGTTTTTATCCCGAATTTCAAATGGATTCATATAACAATGACAATTAAATTTATATCGAGCGGGGAGAATTGCGTATGCCGTGTGTACAGTCACTAAATAAATTAGCTGTTTGGTTGAAAACGTGGTAAGAATATGTAATTCAGTCGGGTGCATGCCCTGATTCCACGTCAAATACATTAAATTCTACATTTAAATAACGTAACAACCTAAGAAAAAAATATACAATAATTGAATTGGCTCTAACAACTAATAAAAGACGAGATTTTACCTGAATGTCACTGGTTAAATGGGTTAGACCCTTGTGCATCATTTTAATTACATTTTATACTTACTTATATAATTATTCTCTATTTGATTAGGAACGTAATTAAAGAGAAGTCTAATACAAGGGAGCTTGTCTATACTAATATTTCCTTGACGGATAAATTGATTTATGAGATAACTTGACCTGGAAGCAGCTAATGCTCGGGCGAATTAGTCCCATCTGGAATGTGAGCGTCTCGAGATCGAGAGCTGACTGTAACGGACCGACTGGATAAAGCTAATGAATCCAACAGATTAACTTTACAGCAGATTTAACATAATCTGATTTAAGTCAACATTAAACTCACCTAAATTTGTACCGATTTCGTTTTTTTATACGACACACGTTAATTCAGTCGATTTTTAAACTCTTCAACGAAGTTGTAAGACAAAGCCCAGATAAGGGTAATTCTTAATGGAATTAATTGGTAAGAATATTTAGAACTTCTTTTTTAAAGGCAGGCATTATAAAATTATTAGGCTCTTTGAATTATTAAATCCAACAACCGTCAATACTTGCTATCAGTAACCGCGTCGTCGTCTTATCAATTTGCGTCCTTCCTATAATTTCGCTCGAGGCTTGACTTGGTCTCTAGTAAATATAGTCTGTGCTTTCTCTTATCCCGATATTAACTAAATGTACAGATATGATTAATCGATTACGCATCGTTCAAAGTCGATGGGCACTTGATAAACAGTTGATAATTATGAACCAGCTTGTAACTGATATTCATTGGAATTACGTTCAGGTATAAATTGAAAGTCTATTTTGTTTAATTAATACTAGATGCTTACCTACGTCTTTGCTCGTGATGATGTCTATTTTTAAGATATATCATTTACTGTATATTGGGCTATTCCATTTAACTTCATTCCATATAAGAAAGTACATTTTCATGTAATGTATTATATTAGAGATTCGTCAATAGATAAAAATGATGCTAGCTTTTTCTAATGATAGACAAAACTTTGTGTATATCTATTACTTTTGACAACAACATTATCTGGAACATAATAAATAGAATCTCTTTCGTGAAGCACTTAAAATATGTCAAAGAAACAATAACGATTCGTCTCCTCCCACAAAGTTTATTGTCGAGAGTTCCAGTAATGTGGAACAATATCACAGATGTGAGTTAGTGGCGATGAGAAATAGATCAAAAGCTTTATAGTGTCATCTGTAACTGTCGCAGGCAGTTTACGGTGAGGCCCAGCTGTTCTGTTACGTCGACCAGTGGAGATTAAGCTAGGCTTGTCTTTTATCATTACAGAACTATCAGCGTGCTGCAGCAAAGCAAATGGTACCTGTCGAAGTGTCTGTGAAAAGGTACGTTAAAATTACAATTAATTTTTATTATAAGGAGTATAGTACATGCCTTGTTGTGCCTTTATGTCGTATACTCTGAGTTTAATGTCTTGTTTTCTAGGGTAGGTTTCTGAAATAGGAAAATAATCATGTACATTAAATTTATATAATAAATTGAATAGTTGATAAATGAGATTTCTATTTAACTTAAAGTAGATAATAATATGGTATTTATGTATTATAATTTTATTATAGTGGTTTTATCTTATTAAAAAAAAAGTTATAGTACTAGGTATCGGTTCTTTGTCTCATTGTTTTAGGTCATAAATCGTACTTAAATTCGTAATCAAACTTTTCACAAAACAAAATTGACTAATTAAGTAGATTTACGACTTCCGACCACCTTTCCTCCGGAGATATTTATAAGCGTCGGTCCATATTAAGGTCATCCGACTTTTTAGAGTCGTGACATTGTAGACGTCTCGACGTTCTTTGATTCATTTCGTTTAATGGACAGTAATTGTCCTTTGATCTTGTGTAATAAGTAAATAATGGAAAGAAATAAAAGGATAAGTCGTTAACGTGATTTTTCCGTTTTAAGTATTGTATTAGGAAAGGAAGGAATTAAAGTTTACGATGAAGAAATAGCCCACCCAACAAGATTTTTATTATTGTAAGTAGACCATTAAAATAATAAACAGAACGAATTTAATTGGTTCTACTCTTATCAATGAAAGTTAGAGCTCCATGCCAACTTTTTCAAACAGTAGCACTGTTGTTTACGAACATTTTGTAGAATATTGTAATTAGTCCCTTTCCCGTCCACCCTTTTCTTATAAGGAAAGAATTGGATGGGAAAGTGCATTTGACGGTGGAGGAGACGCATAGGAAGGGGAAATATCCTCTTTATGTGCGTCTCCTCCTCTGTCGATTTATGGTAGGCAACGCATCTGCAATTGCGGATGTCTATGGGCAGTGGTCGCTTCGCCATTTCGGCGGATTTAGGTAGCCGCTTGCTCGTTTGCCACCTTATCGTATAAAAAAAAAGAATATGTTTTCTGGATGTTTAACTACAGCGATATTTTTGTTTGTGAAGTACCCCGTTTGTAGTAAAGTACGTATTTACGTGAAACAAAAGAATACAGTTGCAAAAATTATGCCCAAACTCTAATGTGTAGCAAAAATACAAATCAAAAACCAAGTGTTACAAAAACCGGGGCGCGATTATTATGAAAAACCTTCGTTATTTAATGATCAGTAGATAAAATAAAAGTATTATTTCAGGCGCATTGAAATTTATAGTCATTATTGACAAAAGAAACCACGGGAGATATGTAAAAGTACTGGAAAATGTTAACTCAAATAGGTTCGTATTTCCCACAATGTTTGTTTACTGTATGCACATGTAATTCGTATGCAAGCCAACGAATATTTGTATTGAGGATCCAAAGCACGGTCGAGACTTCACGCGATTTATACCATTGTTTAAATATGATAAACCAAGTGATGTGACACTGATGTAATGTAATCCATGTTATTTTGTTTATTGGTATTCCTAAAATGCGATACATCTAAAATCGCTGTCAAAACAATAAGTGGATACAATGAAAATGAACCTTAACTATTTAACGTAACATGTAGTTATTGATAAGAATGTGTTAGAAGTCATTTCGATTTAAACCAAAATTCATCGGACTTCCCTTTTTCCCTCCCGCAAAATTTAACTATTTTTCATAATCATTCGTTACTTCTAAATTCACTTATGCCTATATTCTTTCTCAGTTCCTTTAATTTTTTCCTTCGGTGTTCCACTACTTTGAACAATTCTAACAAATCTCAATATAAGATTGTATTTTAGTGAATATACACATATGAAAAATGTCATAACGTATTTCACATTATTCGGTACACATCGACTCTAATCAAGAAACGCGTCACAATGTGTATAGTGTTCCGAGAACGCGCGTCCGCTGAATAAAAGGGAAAATTATTAAAACTTGTAAGCAGACGGTTCGTTCGTATTTAATTCCGTCTCGTTAGGACTCCGTGACGGTCGCTTCCTCCACCGCGACACTCTCTGAATATCTTACAATCGAGTGCATTCGATGCTCGATTTAGTATCGATTATAATCGACACGATGACGGATTAATACAGCCGTTGGAAACAAACCAACGGACGGAAGTCTTGTGACAATCTCGATATATCGATTGAAAAACGATCTACGGCGTCGATATGCATATAAAGTCGTAACAAGGTTTTTAATCGATAATGCTAGTAATAGAATTAACATCTGCTTGATGTAGTCGTACAAAAGTATGTTCTACAACAACCACCCCACATTGACCGTTCTGAAATTTAAAATCTACATAAAAGTCCAATATTCTTACAGGTTCTTTCTAAAGTTTTCTATGTTCGTTTTCTTAATGTATTCTCTACATATATTGTACATTAATTCTGTTAGTAGTAGATATGTAACTTAAAAATATGTCATATAGCATTCGAATTCCGTTCGGTAATTTTAAATACGTTCAAACGGGACGGCGGCAATCTAAACAAAGTGGCTTGTTAAGCGCGCTGTTAATACGCTTAAATAGTCCTTTTGTATTGAAGAATTAAATCCTTAACTATCTATTTGCCTCAATATTTAAATTAAATTGCCCTTTAGCTTTTGACTGTTGACTATCCAGCAATTACTATTTAGTTTCAAATAAACTGAAGGCAATTGTAAAAAGGAACGACTAGTTAAATATTCAAATGTTTCATAAAAACAAATGTTGTAGAACAAAATTAATATCAATAATTAATTCAGTAACAAATGAGAATTACTTTTATTACCAAAGACAGGTCTAGACAAAAATAATTTAACTCAACATTTTCTAAATGTACACGAAAGTAGTAACAGAGATAATACAAGTACTCTTAATAATATAGTAGTATTAACTATACTGTAATTTTTAGAACCGTCTATGTCTGATCTAGCTTCCTAATGACTTAATGACCACGGCGCCATGTTGTACGCGGGACAAGGGGCAAGGGCTATTGACATCAGGAAATAGTTATTTTATTGGCTTTTCATTGAACGGTTCGATAGGGTTTTACCCAGCGAAAAATTGCTTACGAAGCGAGTATTTGTAATAAAATCCTTAAGTTCAACCAAAAGTAATTAAAGTTATCTACTTTTTGCCATTTTCATATCTAAAAGGAACACAACGCTTGCCAATCTATCTCAATGTTAAGTGTGGTCCAAAGATGGGAACCAACATCGGTTTTAATGCTACCAGCGCCCAGGGCGACATTTCTACGGTGATCCCTTTTTATCAGTTCACCTCTTCAGTCCCGTTTTCTGTCTCACCCTGGGCGGTCAACCAATCGCGCCCTACTCTAACGCACTGATAGTATCTACTAGTTTACCTATTTTCTACCTGTTTAAAACATAAAAGACTCAATTGACCGTACTAGGATAGCAGAAATAAAGAAATAATTCATGCGCTAGTGAGTTCATTTACAATGCCGATGGGCGGCGTAGAACATACTACAAAGTGGAGAACTAGATAACCAAAGGCCATGCGCTGTGTAACGTAGTGCGAACATGTGTGTTTACTGAGAACACGTCTTCAGATCTTGTCTTGGTTGTGAATCTGTCAGCGCGTGTTGGTATGGGAGCTAAATTGCAACGTTAGATTGCTGTCTTTATGTCAAAGTGTCAGAATTTGTCATATACTTCTATTGGACAAGCAATTCAGGTTCAGCAATCTAGGTTTGTAATTATTGTAGCTAATCTCAATCAATTTCAATTGTTTTATTTAATATACAAATCTCTCGTTTTTATAATATACTAGCTGTTGCTTGCGACTTCGTCCCCATGAAATTAAATAAAATTTAGCCTATGATAATCACTGACTAACTAACGTAGCTTTCGTGTGGTGCAATAATTTTTGAAATCGGTCCAGTAGTTTTTCAGTTATTTCAATACAAAAATCTTTCCTCTTTATAATATTAGTATAGTAGTAGATGTTTATATTAATATTTGTAAAGGCCAAAAAAATAGCTTTTTATTTTTTGTAAATATGTAATTGTTTATAGTAGACAAGATTGCAAGTGTATGTTTTGTGTGTAAATTGAAATAGGACAAGTATTTGATAAAGCTGCAAACAGATGTTCCTTAATTGCTTAAAGCAAAGCGACTGTTATTTGCGCCAGATGTTTAAAAGACGATTTCAATTAAGTGAATGGTAATTAACTTTGTCGTTTTGATGTTATTTATAAAAATGATTCAACTTCAATTAAAAATGCCTTTAGGAACAATGTAACATACCATTTATGACAGTTACATACAATTACGTTGAAATTATTACCGCCCTACAGTTTTTAGATCCAGAGTTCGTGAGTGTAACCGTGGGTTTTGACTGCAGCTAGAATGTAACATATATTTTCATCCCTCTCATTCTCTTTGATAAAACGGAGACAGCAATGTCATGGCGTTTGAATTCCATAGAACGTCTACATACATCATTAGGGTTCATGTTGTTAATTTTGTAAATTATTTTACTGTCATCTAATTGATTTTGACTAAACTATCGCATAACTGTTATGCGATTGTCAATTGTTTTTCAGACAATTCAACTGTTAAATTGCACAACTAAAAATCGAGCAGTGTGCTCACCTCCATATAAGCTCATAGGAATCAAAGCGAGACTAAACAATTGTGCGATAATTTCGTTTCAGGTGTGCGCACGCTCTTAAATGTAACTTTTGGAAATTATTTGATAGTTATTTTAACTGTTATTTGTGCAGTTCGACAGCGAGAGTCTATGACATTTATTAATCAGCGTAGCAGGTGCGTGTGAAAAAGAAAAAGTTAGTAAAACAATAAAATAACTGCCGGACTATTGTGAATAAATATTGAACATTTATACTGTAAATGATTGTAGTATTTTTACATTTTTAAGATTTATTACGATTTAAAGCGATTTAAAGGTTTATCTGTAAAATATGGCGACATAAATGGAAAAGATTTTGAAATGAAGTGTTTTTTATTAATTACCTCTAAATCTAAACATTAAATCATATGAAAACGACCCAAACATAAATAGTTAAGTACGTAATATCTATTTATGCAGTTACTATACGAGTTACCTTCTATATTTTTAAATAAACCACTAAGATCTGGACTTACACGACTTGTTTGTATTTGCGGTTTGCGTTTTTTATACAGTGTCGTAATCGGTAATAGATGCCAGTTTTCTCTATTAATATTAGATTTAAGTACGTCAGAATACGTACGAGGCGACTAGATCAAAGAGCCCGCCGGCTTTGATGTGCCGCGTATGACCCAACTTGTCGCGGACGAATGCTGCTATATTTATACACTTTGCTGTTTACTGTACTTCGCCAAACTGATATTCACACGTTTGATAATTTTTTTATAGGAAAATAGTTTTTTTTGTTGTATGCATTTTTATCTTATAAAAATCTTTTTAATTTTTTTTAAGACACATCTACAGAAAGTTTTATTTTTAAATCGATCCTATCCTAATGGGTTAAATATACAGGGACAATGCATAATAATTTTAAATGGTTAATTGTTTCATTTTAATATTCCAATCGAATGGTCTCCCACATCAATTACATTCGTTAAAACGTCGTTTCAATTAATGACCGACTGTGGGTGGCATATAATTACCGTTAAAAATGATGTATTGATTTTTCTTTATTATAATAGTTTCTGCTCGTCATACAGTTGTAAGGAAAACCGATGCAGATCTATAATACAGTACTAGAGTACTATATCATGAAACAAAGTTTGGAAAATCTTTTGTTTTTACGAAATAAGAGGTTACTGCACATCATAAAATAATTTCTAATACTGCTTTTAAATTTACTATGTTTATTGTATTTTTAAAGACATTAAAAATTATTTTTTTACGTAGAGCTTAATATCTACGAGTATTATTAGAATACATAATAGTTTTTTCTAAAATAGATAATGCGTGTGATATGACTGATTAGGAGGCTTTGTCTTGTTTGTATTGTAAGTGTTAAATCAAAATTTAATAATAAAAGAAAGATCGTCTCTCGGTAGAGAGTCAAATAAAAATAAATATTCATTCCGATCGCAGTATAATGATTATCCTTTATCCGGTGTTCAGATTTATTATAATTCAACGTGTTGACGGCTGTGGACGCGACGTGACAATCTCGTCACGGTGGCGTCACGTCGCTCCGGGAGCCCGGCGTGACCGGGATGCCGATAGCGTGACACGTCGCATTCCGATCACGTCTCTACAACTTTAGCAGCGTTTACCCGACGTTCGCGATTCCCTAGTCTCGCTCCAATAAATTGCACCAATATTGATGTTAGATTTATTGCCCCGCAGATGGTGTGCGACTTATCTAATATATTTTTTTGCTTTACGTATCTTATTTGGCCTTTTGAGTCAAAGTTTTTATTTTATTTATCGGAAACAAACGAAAATGAGAGCAGGTTTAACACATATCTACATTAATCGATGTGTAAATTAGAATAAAGAAAGATATTAAGCACAAAATAGGGAAATATAGTACAATTAGTATACAAGGTTAGTTCTCAATTCCATTTGGGACAAAAGATCCGGCAATTAGTCGCAGCTCATAGAAACTAATATTAGTGTAATACCTCACTAACACAAATGTTTCATTCCCCTTCAACTTGAAAGTTGCGAAAACAAACAAACTAATGCGTCGGGGACGTTCAAAGCGGGTGAAAATAGACTCATCTGAAATCCTTTCATGTCTGTCCGTGCTCCGGTCCGGCCCACGTTCGCGACACCGTGAGACGATGTTCACTGAAGGATAGGGTAACCACACGGTCACTCTTATTAGGATATTTCATACGGAAACCAGATGAAAATTCTAACCATTTCATTATAAAAGAAGGTATATTTATTTCTGTTTCTGCTAATACTTACCTGAGTGTACTAAAATGTTCGAAGTCCCGAAAATGAGTTAATGGCCAAAGTACCATATTTTCTTTATATGGAAATAATAATAATTATTATTAATATAATGTAAAAGTCGAATAATTTGGGAGCGAAGTGACAATTTCTTTTTATTCTAGTATGTAGCCGGATGTATACTAGCCTCAACGATCACGTAACGTCAATTAAATAAAGTAAAAACGTAGAGTACCAAAGAGCTATGTGATTAAATTTGAGCTTTCCGACAGTATTACTGTATTTACAGTCGCTTCAAGTGCCTGTAAAATTAACTTCAAGTCCAATTTTTCTTTTTTTCTATTCATGTAAACTTTGTCAGAGATTCACTTGGAATGAACACTCTGCAAATATAAAGATCTTAAAGCGCCCTGGTAGACGATCACAAATGCATTAACATGTATATCAAACATCAACATTTTATTGTGGTTGTTGACAAAATTGACAAGTATTGTTATTGTATTGTCAATATTTGTCAACTTTTGTCGACAGTCGTCAAAACTAGACTACAAATAAATATGTCCAGAATTTCAGAACTTTCAGTTTGAGATGCTTTTTTCATCCAGCGAATGTAGAAGTATTATTTTTCTGTCACAATGGTATATAGAGCGTGGAGCAGAACAGAGTCGTCAGTGACACCTCACGAGCGACGACTGTGAGGTGAGGTGTGAGGTGATATATTTTTGAACGCGCGCGTCCGTGCGAAATAGCTTCAAAGAAACTCGCTTAGATATAATGTAATGAACTCCGCCGGTTTATTTACGACGAATGAACATCAAACGGTAATTGAAGGCTATGTGATATTTTTCAGCGCATTTAAATCGTTAAAACAGATCTGGATTTCGATTTAGGTTCTGGAATTTTTATATTATAATATACTTGAGATATATTTCAAACTAGCTTTCGTCCGCGTGGAATTAAATAAAACAAAAATGATTACCCTATGTGTTCTTCCAGACTATCCTCTACATCTAAATCAAATTTCATCGAAATCTGTTCAGCCGTTAAGGCTACAAACTCTAACAAACATCCATCCATCCATCCATCTAAACTTTCGCATTTATATTATTTGTAAGATTTGTAAGATCTAATAAATTAAATTTATTTTACTATAAACTTTTACAAAAAAATAATATTATATGTAAAAATGCAATTATCCTGGTAGTCTATATATTTTGCCATAGTGTACAACTTTATTGGATCTCTCCACTGAGCGATAACCATTGAATTAGTCTTATCTGAAACTTAAGTAGTAGAACTTTGTCTCCTTACTATCTTGCCGTGCTATTCCTTTAATCGATGTAATGAATAGACAAATAAGATTATGCAACAATGTACTAGCATACATCATGCGTGCTAGTGCATAATGTTTCTAGCATATGCATGCATTGTGCATGACAATAGTCCATAATAATTTAGATTAACATTCTATATAGCAAGATTCGGATGTAAATAGACGGAGACAAACGGATTTAAAAGCAAAAATTATGATTTGTACACGACATTAACGGATATCTCGCTGCATGTTACATTTTCCATGAACAGTGTTTTCTAATTAAATACTTTATTATGTAGTTGTTATTTATAACTATGAACACATGTATTATGTATTTGTCAACAAATGATAACATACATTATCAAATGTTCGTAACGCCGCATTAAATATACATCAATTACAGCATCTTTATCAGTTAGAGTTTACGTAAACGAGTATTCAGGGGAGACTGGGGGAACGCGTATCACTCCAGCTCGTTAATCACAACGCCCGTCGTGTCGGTGACGTCTCCAACTCCACCCAAACTTTATTACCCCGACAAGAGTTTAGTAAACACACCATCGTAAACGTCTGCTCCATTTTAAACACTCACAGATAACGAGTGCGGTGATTTATTGAATAAATTCGCTTATTTAGAGTCAACCGGTAACCTCGCGCTTGCGGTCATAATTCAACTTCACTTTACGTATTCGCTGAGTATTTTTTAATGCGATTTGCTCGTAAATTATTGTTAATGTGCTCAACGGCCGTTGCTGTAAGTGTTTTTCTATTGATTTCTTGCTTCATGCCTCGAATATTATCCGAAAATTCGAAAATATTAGAGCGATGTAAACATGGGTACAAACACGTAAGAACAAAGCGTGACGTCTGACAATTGGTAAGGCAAACTCATGTTAATTGCGAAGTACGGCGACTGAGCGTATGTAAAATGAGGCGGAATGTTTAGCGAGAGTCGCAAAGAAACATCAAAGGCGCTGGAGGCGGCAATTTGATTCCGTCCTTTGATTACCGGGCTCCTACCGCACTCGCTATTTTCGACCCGCCACTATATTTGAGTGACACTGGCATAGGGCTATCAAACATCATGATTGATAATCACATCTAGGTTTGAAATTTAATGCTTCTGATTTAGCTACTTTTGTTATCTAACTCACTTTGAGTATGTGAATTGTCTATGAATACTTGTGCGTCATAGACACTATTAAGATAGTACATCCGAAAATAAATTAGATAATTGTAAGTTTCGTTTAAATGCCGTTAGCTCTGGTTAAGTTTAAAAGACACAAATTAAAAATATGTGCTTCATCCCGTCAATGAAAGTAATAATTAATTATTTGTGGCATTGCTAGCCATTATCTTACATAATTAAATCTAATCCATTAGCTAATGTAAATTCAAGTGGTTACAAGTAAGCAGCCCTATTACCCCGCAGTAGCAATATACCGCTAATTGCTGGTCTCCTGTGCCAATAATTAACGCCGAGTAACGTCTAAACTATAAACAAATTGTTTTATTACCTGTAAAATAGTTTACTTAGAGCGCGCACACCGTTGACTAAATTATCGCTTATTATTAACAGTTTAGTCGCGCTTTATTTCTATTATCTTATATGGAGCGCACATTACTCGATTTTTAGTTTTGCAACTAAACAGTTGAATTAGCTGCGAAACATTCGACAATCGCACAACAGTTGTGCGATAGTTTAGTCAAGGGTGTGCGCCCGGTTTTAAGGAGATTTAAGTATTATGTACAAACTTGTGATCAATCGATCGATATTCTTTACTCTTGATTAAATATCAACTGTTCCTAGAACAACTATCCAGCTAGTTACTGAAATCTCGAGTTTTGTTCAACAACAAAATATTATAGACTCATCATCATCTCCTCCTCCTTATCCTACTCCCGTAGGGTCGGCGCACCGGGTTTTCGTTCTCCAAATGACTATCATCCGTCATCTCAGTCATCACTCCCTTCTTGATAATGTCAACTTTCACGCAATCCATCCATCTCTTTCTAGGTCTACCTCTACCGGTGTAGCCTTCCACATTCATAACTAACGTCCTTCTTGTTACATGCGATTCATCCCTTCTCATAACATGCCCATACCACGCTAACCTTTTACTCCTCATTTTCTCAACCATTGGTGCTACTCTCAAACTTCTTCTAATAATAAAAATGTTATGGAGTCAAAATGTTAAAATCTAAACATAACAAATGTATTGTTGAAGGGTTAAGTGGCTTCATTAAGACGCAGCCCTGACTTCAGTGTCGTTGCAAACTATCGGTCTTCCGTACCAAGCCCGTACTAATAATTAAAAGCGTCCACTTGCTAAACTATTTAGGGCACGCGAGCTCGCTTCGTTCAGTTTTATTGTGTCAACTGCGCCCTTTGTGTTTTAATTAGCAACGAGACCAGAACTTTATTGGGCTTATAGTAGGAACAACTCCTCTAATGCTATTTATTGTGTGTGAATAGATTGCACCGCGTGTTTTAAATGTTTGTTTTATTTGGTTTAGTTTTCTGTCTGGTAACAATAAAGGTTTTATTTAGAATGCGATCGAATTTTGTTTTCTTTGTCACGATAATGTGCTACGCAACTATGTAACTAATGTAGTTCACATTAAAAAAATAGTATAGGTACAGCAACATATGTAGGTTAAAATTCTACTTTAGATTAATTTTCATGCTAAGATTGTCTAGTTGCAGCAATATCATGGTCACTCTATCTCTGAATTAGTATAATTAATATTTCATTAAATTAAATTGAAATAAATATTTTGAATGTACAAAAAAGTATAAAAATGTACCACCCAGTAGCGGAAAGCTACGTATAGTGACTGCGTTAAATATTAACGTGTCCGAAATGATTGCTATTATGCAATCAAAATGGACGCACTAGCCGCGAAGAGAATAGTAATAGACCTATTGTTTACTTTAGGTGGTTCTTAACTTAGTCGACGTTTCTGATTTTGTCCCTAGAGACAGGTAGTCACTATTTACTATTATTTGATAGTTGTCTACTTATTATTACATCCTGTTTTTTATCCACGCACCCATGGACACCTGACACCGAATAATGACAAAAGGATTCAAAGTTTAGAATTCAAGTGATGAAATATTAGATTTTTTTTTTCAATTTAATTATCCAAAACTTTCTTTGAATATTATTTTAAAACTTTCTAAAAGAGAAAAAGTATTGAATTTCCAAAACAATTTGAACGTTTTTCGTGACAAAAGTCGAAGTCGAATTTGAAAACTGTACACGATTTCCCAATTTCCTATTTCACTTGAATCTGCAGTAAGCGAAACTTTTTTCCTGGTACGCAAGAAAGTACCATTTTCCTCCATTTGAATTTTCACGCCTAGCCAATTGAAAATATTCAGCGTAACTTGTAGACCATCTGGCCCCTAACTCTAAACTTTCAAATTGGCAAATTCAAAAACGATTATTAAAGTTTTTCTCGCTTAAATTTATTATTATAGCCAAAACATTACTTTTAAATAAATTTTATTATTATTATTTGAATGAGATTTTAAGAGTTGAAAAAATGATTATTTCAGAATTTATAACTAGGACTAACTATTTGACTTCAACTGAGATTTAAAACCAAAATTCGAACATAACGTAATCTCGTTCATTATGAAACATTAACAATTTTACGGAACTTGTCGTTGACCGTTTCAATAAAGGTAAAAATTTATAACAAAATACAACAATCATAGAATTGAATACGTGTTTAGGTTATATCATAATATGAAAGCATTTCTAGGAAGCATAAGTAAATCGTCCGCAGGATTCGGGGCACGTTCCACACAGGACGTGTTGACTGTCGACGTGTCAATGCCAATGATGTCAACATCCCCTACGATTGTCTCCATGCTAATATGAGACCACCTCTTATAGCCCGCCGATACCAAACCTACGCTTTATA
This sequence comes from Papilio memnon, assembly GCA_003118335.3. NCBI lineage: Eukaryota > Metazoa > Arthropoda > Insecta > Lepidoptera > Papilionidae > Papilio > Papilio memnon. The sequence continues at coordinate 577,070 of LD688935.1, forward strand.
CTGTCTCTTGACAAATGGCCGCCGGCTATTGAATAATAAGATACGTTTTCGAATGCCGGAGACATTAAAAATAAACTCACGCTTATTTTGGTTGTGCCCGTCCCATATTGAATTATTAAATGCCACATTCTTCTTTATACTTGTAATTATTTTAGATGCAACACTTTACTGAATAACTGGTAGATCTTACATTACAAATGTTTAACTATACCTAAATCTAATTTTCTTAATTACATTTTGCAACAAATAAACCAGTTAGAGAATTGATTAAAGTAAATAATAAAACAGGCTTTCTTTTTTATGTGTCTTGGCTTTTTCAATCAAACGCCAGAGGATCGGTGGTCGTTTAGTAACGATTTCATTTCGGTTTCCTTTACTCCGGCTCACGTCAAAAGCTTATACAAGTAAATATCTATTCGTTTGCAACGCTACCTCGTACATATGGAACGAGACTTTGGAGCATAATGTTGAGATGAAGTTTGTTATTTGGTTTTATTTGTGACTGGGAATTTGATCAAATACGTACGAAGTTAAAGAAAGTAGTTGTTTTTATTTAATGTAAGGGATAATGTTTATCGTTTTCTTTAGGAACATTATATTTGTACAGTGTAGTGTTTTATCGCACTTTCTAAAAAAAAAAAACAGGAACTACCGCATTAAAGCTAATAGAAATAGAAGTAGTAAAAACAATAAATGATAATTACAGTGTTTTATTGTTTTTTTTGCTAACACATGATTTTTTAATATGCGAATGTTTTACAATCTGTCAGTGCGCTGGTGCCGCCACTGGCAGTCGATGCATTCGAAACGATTGCTTTCTGCGTGTGAACAGCATACATTTTATTATCGTCTCGCAATCATCTGCCAGTGCGTGGACATGTGGTAAATGTATTCCGATGTTAGATTCTCACGCGTTACTGTCTTGAATACTGATACACTGATGTAAAGTAGTGTTGTGTGCACGGCGACTTCCTTGTTCAGGTACATTCTGTACTCAGTTACAACGTTGCAAGTGACCTTGAGTATATCGATGAGAACAGTCGAAGTCAATTTTCGATATCGGATCATTTTTGCTTATCCATGATATTTTAATTACAATTTCAATCAATTTGATCTACGTTTAACCGATCTAAATATCGTAAAAGCAATCCAAAAACTCGATCTGTTGTTTAAACGGCGGGAAGTATTAAAATAATTTTCGGATCGATTTTATGATCGAACATTGTCTTAGGTCGTAAATCTGCTTATCTTGCATTCACAATAACAACTTGCACTGTAATGCATTAATTTAGCAAAAGGAACTGTAAGGACACATAATGTTCTCTTACGGGCCGTGTTGCGGACGAATTAGACTTGTTTTAACGACATCTGATTTGTATACAATGATCATTGTTCCGACAGCTATAGTGTTAAGGTTTGGTTACACTAGTTACAGTCGTGTCTTGCAT
>LD688935.1:578585-590309 GCA_003118335.3 Papilio memnon
TTACAAATAAACTTTAAAAGCTAATAAAAATGACAATAAATGATTGATTGTTATGTGAATTAACTACTATTTTTTGTTAGTATAAGTTGGTTTTTCATTTTACATTATGAGTACATTTGCGCCAGTGTAAACTCACCCTAAAGTTCAGATACTTGTCGGAAGGTTAATCGATGAATTGTTATGAATATGACTGAACTTAACATTCACATGTGAACTTATTCTGTCAGCGGCCGAGTCACAATGGAGGTCCCTGTTTGTAATGTAGGTACAAATTGTAAGATCTCATTGTTTTACAAGCCATGCACAAAAAGTAAATCATGATCGACTATAAAACAATAAGTCAACCTACGCGTTGATTTTGAATATATTTGCATATTATTATAAATGTGTTATTCTGTGCTATTACGTAGTACGTACGTAGTAGTAGTAGAAATTGTTTAATAAAAAATAATAACAACTGTTTTGTTTTTATTTATCAATAAAAAAAAACATTAGAAAATCTAATCTTTGTCAACAGGGAAGTTAGGGTTATTATTTTTTTGCGTTTCGTAATTATTCTATAATCTATTTAAATTAATTACCGAAATGTTGATAATGGATGTAAATAAGTTCCTAAAACATTAATGTTCATCTTGTTATCGGATTCCGGAGCAAATGCGCGATAACCTTTTTTACACTCGCTCCGATAAGAAGCCTAGATAACAAGCTACTGGCGTCGTAAACGCATAACGTTTTAAAAACAATACTATCTCTTACATACTGACCTTTACATTTTCATACATCACGAATGACTAATAACGAGAACACGTTGAAATAAGAATTAAATAAATAAGGCTATCAGAACTAGGTGGCCTAAGTCACTTCTGATTACTGTCGTAGCATTTCTTTCGATAAAGAATGTATATGAAATAATTAACTTATTAAAACTTTCGTGAGACATTATACTATATGAGTTATAACACGGCTAAACTCATGTGAAAACACTCCGGTGTAGGCACCGACCAGTTTCAGACCCGGCGAATAAAGCCGGTAACCACTCACCCTGAAGAAGGACCCCCGACGGGTCTGAAACTGGTCGGTGCCTACACCGGTGTGTTTTCACGTGAGTTTAGCCGTGTTATAACTCATATATATGAAATAATATTTGCCACTTTAAAAATGTACCTAATACCTAAGCCTGAACAGTCAATTCTACCTGTACAGTTAAACTGATAGTAAAATTTTGCGTACCCATTCAATTTTAATTGAACAGCTCGATTGTTCAGTTAGAACATTTTATGTATAATAGAACAATTTTTGCATAAAATCATCAATATGGATGCAGACGAATGACTAATAAGTTGTGGTGACGATCTGAAAATAACAAAAAATATTTTTGTATTTGTAATCAGTCCATGCGACGAGTTCCGAGTTAATTATAGTATCTCTCACATAATGAAACACAAATTTAGCCGCGCACAGTAATTAGAAACCCGAGAAGGGAGTCGACTTGTTTTTGTGTCAATTAATTTCATCGGACGATTCTAATGTCCAAAGGACACATGTGTCTTATGATTTAAAATCGTTTAATTTCATGAACTTCATTAATAATTCAAGCAAGAATCAGATAAATTGTTTTGTAGAGCAGAGGAGACATACAGGAAAATAAACAAAATAAGGTAAATACAAGCGTTCTTTTCAATAACGGAAATTGCGATTAGGCACACGGTCATCAGACAAAACGGAAAAACATGAAGAGCCATGCTAGGTTTTTCTAAGGGTATACATGTCCCGATCGAACTGACCATTAATAAAGCAACTGTCATCGCAGTTGTGTTCTACTGGCTTACTGACTGTAGACACGTGCGCTTTATAAGAAGACATAATAAATTATAACGTAACGTAAACAATGTAATGATGTTTAGAGTTTCTGTCATCGTTTATACGCTTAATTTAAAATGTTTAAAATGTAAATGAATTATAGGGAAGTGTCATGATTTATACGTTGCTACTCGTAACGCATCAAAGTTAGCCTGGTCTTTGATGATTATAAGCACAGATAATAAATCGCTGGATCAAATAAATTAAGTGGTATTATGAAATCGTTCTATTTGATGTCCAGGATTAATTTTGTTTTCTTCGTTTCAGATGTCACTGGGCTCAAGTATTCGTGAAGAGAGAATACAACACATTTATAAGTTTTGTACGCCTGATTTAGTAAGTAACGAAAATTTGTGCTACCCCTCTAACTCTAAGTCCGTGTAGAAGCCATAATATATCCGCAGCAATCTTTAGAGGTACAAAGATTCGTAATTGCAATGAATTTAGACAATTGGAATTGAGGAGGGACTCGGTAAGGTGATACCTCACATTCATTTTATTGAGTTCGCTTCCACAGTGAAATGGTTTTTTTCAATCGTCAATAAACCGCCTATCGGTATTGTATTGTAATTGGGTATGTCTTTACATCGGTATTGGGTTACGTATGGGCCGCATTATCGAGTTACCACCGCGTAATAGCCTAGCACAAAATACGAAACCGGGGATAAAGGTACTATCAGTTGATTATTATGTTTTTTTACAGATCGAGTTCTGGATATGCATGAATCAAACTATTCAAGGTAAGAAACATATTCCCTTATATGCCGTTTAAAAGACCAGGTATATTTCATCACAATTAAGTAAATCGCCTTTATATTATATTTTGAAACTTCTACTATGTTTTTGTTTGATAACGTTACTTGAAAGGAGTTGTAGAAGCAAATTTAATTTTGTACGAGGATTTTAATGGTGTGTATTTGGTGCGGCAGAAGTGGTCTCAGGATCCGGATGGTGGGGCAAGACGTGTTGCGCGCTGGCGCACGGCGGGCAGTGTCGGCACGCGTGTGCGGCCGCGGGCGACGCGCGCGCCCTTTCTAACGTGTGCCGGCGCTCAGACGAAATCGCCTTCTTTGATTGCGTGCAGCGACAGCAGGAGGCGCAATGGTGCTGCTGTGAGTTCTTTTGTTTATATCATAGAATCATCATCCGAAGTCTTAATATGAATATGTCACAGAATGTTTCTCTTTCATAGGTAATCTAATGGCATGTTGTGTTGTGTTGCAGCGCAGACGGTGTCGCTGAGTTGCCACGAGGCGTGCGAGCGCGTTGTGTGGCGCGTGGGGCTGGGCAGGTTCGATTCCTCGCTGACAGAGCACGCCGCCGACCTATGCGAGAGCTCGCCAGCGCTGCTCCGCTGCCTCTATGACCTTACCGCTTCTACTGTACACACTGATACGTCTAAATGTAAGCTTTGGATTATTTACACATTATGTTATTAATATCAGAAGCAAAAAGTACTTTTCATGAGAATTTAAATGTATGATGTGGTTACAGACACAGTATCGTAGATACAGTGTAGAAATTTTTATTTTTCAATTTGTCTATCCCTGCAAAAGGTACTGCACCTCTGTTTTAACTTCTTCGTGCTAAAAAATCTTAATTCCTCATAGATCTTCCGTGTTGCCAAGAGTCAGCGAGCCCAGAGTGTCGTAAGAATTGCGAGGAGGTGCTGCGCCGCACAGGGGAGTCTCAAGAGATCGCAGATGCGCTCGCTCTCAACTGCGGAGCCCCCGCCATACACGACGAGCTGTGGCAGTGCTTCCTGAGAAAGGATGCGCCACTCAACACAAAGAACTTTGTACCATATGACGCTGCTAAGCTGCATTGCTGTGAAAAGGTTTGCAATCTCTATATTACAAAATAGAGAGCTATTGATTATCATTACTTCCATTTTTATTCGTTAAGATATATATATAATATTATTTTTATAATAGGCGGTGACAATAAACTGCAAGAAGCTGTGTTTCGAGACATACAACATCGGATGGCCGACCAATGGACAGAAGTTCTACAGTGACTGTCTCGTCGACCCGCAGGAGATGAAACTCATTGAATGCATTGAAGAAGGTAACCTTTTGTTTTGTCTGTGACTATGACTTTATGTAAAATTGACAACAGTGTTTTGTTTCTAAATTGTTCTACTGGACATAGTCCAGCGTATAATGGGTGTACTTGTGGCGCAGTGGAGGCGCCTTGCTCGTTGGGGTGCGCAGGGCTAACGTACTGCAGCCAGCTCAACAACCGGCCCACTACGCTGTTCCGCGCTTGCTCCGCTCAGGCAGACCTCAACGCACACGTTGCCGTCGCCGAGAGGAAGGACAAAGGGTACGTTTCAATTTTTGCAACACTTTTTAGTAGATTTTCCATTTCATACTTAGATATTATTAGTTTAATATTCTTTTCAGATCTGTTCTTATATCAGGCCTCAATTTACCGCTGAAGAATTCCTCTCAGTGTCCGACGGATCTTTGGAAGAGCGTCGCTTGTACACTGCACGTGAAACCTTGCAGCAACCAGGTAAGTAAAAGCTCTTCTGTAATGTGGGCTTGCCAATCGCTGTTAAACGCAGTTTAAGTTGAAACTCTTAACCTAATATGACTCGTGTGCAGGGTCACAGCAGCTTGTTGTGCGTGGAGGATTGCATCCGTGTGGTGTCGTCGTGTGTGGAGTGGTCGCGAGTGCAGGTGACGGCGGCCGCGCTGTGCGCTCGTCTCGCGCGACCGCACGCCCCTTGTGTCTCGCTGCATGACTTCATGAATCCAAGTTAGTATACTTCTCTCATTACGTAGTGACAGACTATTCAGTCAGCGGTCAGTTTTCTGAACGTGGTTTTCTAGTTTGTGTGTCACACATAGGTACAGAGCCCGCGCTGCTGTCGCCACAGGAGGTGGTGACGTCACCGTGCGCCGGCTCGCCCTGCAACGCCAGCCAGCTGTGTGTCGTGAACAGAAATTGTGCGCACGGCGCCGACTGCAAGCGCTACGCCTGCCTTGAAGGATGCCCACTCGGTTAGTCAGTACGTATATAGCTGTAGTGAATCAAAGACTGCCCTTAGGGACGAAGACGTAATTTTGGGTTAGCGAGTATTTACCGTTATGGATTTCGATAACATTTTAACTTATTAGATATTTTCCTTATGGTGACGGAAAGTGCAACATAAAGTGTCAATATCCAGGTGATGGCAGTTCAGTGATGGTACCGACGGGGTCGTGGGTGCGCGTGCCGGTGGCGTGCTACGGCAATGACCTGTGCTACAAGGTGTGCCGCTGCGAGGGCCGTGGCCTCGCGCACTGCCAGCAGCTGCCGCCTATATACCCGGACTCCACCAACTGCAGGCTACATGACAAAGTCGTTAAAGACGGTAAGGATCTTTAGTACCTACAAATGTGACAAAGATATCTTTTTTTCGGTTTGTAAAGGATTCTATTGTATTCAGGCGAAAAATATTACATGGAGTGCAATCCATGCAAGTGTGTGTTGGGCGAGCGCGTGTGTGCTCGAAGGGCGTGCGGGCGCGCCGCGCTGCTGACGGGGCTGCCCTGCAACTGCCCGCCGCACCACCTGCCCGTCACCGCCAACGCGCGCCACCACGCCAACGCCTGCCTCGCTAAGTAAGCTACCCAATAGCCCTAAGTTATATCCCTATGCATTATCCCTTGCATTTTACCGATAAATACTTCAACACCATGTTCTTTGCCGTTTTTAACATGTATAATAACAGGTGTACCGGAGTACCGGACGCGCTGATCGAGTTCGGTGCGACGTCAGCGTGCGCGCGCGCCGCCTGCCCGCGCAGACACGTCTGCCTGCCGCGCCCCGCGCTCTGCCTGTCTCAGCTCTCCAACTCCTGTCCACAGCACATCTGCGGTGAGCCTATCAAATTCTTACTATATAAATATTCTATGATGACCACAACTAATACATAACTTAGCTAAAAATTATTAGAAATTTTTATAATAAGACTATGACTCAGAAAAGAGTTGTGTAAGTTCGACTTACATATTGCTAGCTGTTGCTCGCGACTTCATCTACGTGAAATTAAACATTTTAAAAAAGCCTATGCTACTCAGCGATAACGTAGCTTTGTAATGGTGAAAGAATTCTTGAAATCGGCGCAGTAGTTTTTGAATTATTTCAATGCATCTTTATAATATTAGTATAGATTTAGATAGAAGAAAATAACTGTCAGTCAATCAGTAAGCAATATGTTTTCAGTGAACACAACGCATTGCAAGTCGCAGCCAGCAATGGCGGTGTGCGACACGGAGGGACGCACGCACGTGAGTCCGTGCCACCTCGTCATGAGCCACGCCACTGTCGCCTACTGGGGACGCTGTCTGAAGGGATGTGCGACGGTAAGCAATGCTCATGCGCATTTTTAGATGATTGTTTAGCTCAATAAATTTGTAGCATAACAAGCTAATATCACTGTATCAAGTATTAGAACAACAGACCATAATTAAGGCGTATGAAGCTTGTGTTTTTAACCGACATCTCAAAAGAAGGAGGTTATCAATTCGTCTGTATTTTTTATGTGTGCTACCGCATATCTCCGGCCCTGGTAGACCGATTTTGATAATTCTTTTTTTATCCGAAAGGTAGTGCTTGTTTGAACTGCTTTAATTAGCCAAAACAATAAATATGAAAATAAAAAATATGATTTGATTTTGATTTTGTCACTATGTCGCCAACAATCCTTATATTATATATTGTTACAGAAGGGTACTGTCTGCGGTCTGAACGGCGTCACATACATGTCGGAGTGTGCGGCTTGGTCTGAGTACGTGAGCGTCGACTACCTCGGGCCTTGCTTCGCTGTCGGGCCCATCTCAGACCTCATGGAGCCTAAATGTGGATTCGATAGAATCGTTTGTCCACCTCTCAAAAAACCGAAATGCATCGGGTTTACTGCCCCCGGAGCTTGTTGCACCAAGTGTGGTGGTGCTCTAAGGATATTATACGCGAAGAAACAATTCGACAGAGCGTTATATGGTACAAACATATCAGATAATGTTGTACATTTGAATAATATTTTAAAAACTTTAGAAAGGCATATCAAGATAGCTGAGTGTGCGCTGAGAGGTTATTTAACAGTGGAAATGGAGCTTTTCATATCAGTGGAAACTTTATTAGATAATCCTACTGACTTGCAATTAAAAGTGTGTATTCTGGAAGCAGAAAAGTTAGGTGATTTAATAAATAGAGGTAGTGCTTTGATAACTAGTGACGTAGCGTTATGTGCGTTATCGTACGCGATACCAGTGCACACGACCCCTACACAAAGTGCGGCTAGTGTTAGTATATCAATAGCTTTAGTAGTTATTTCAACTTTATTTACACTGATTCCTAGATAAAAGTAATTCAGTATCGTGCTCAAGATTTTTTTACAAATTCGCACAATATTCGCAGTTTAGTTAACCCTTTATAAGGCAGAAGGATTCAGAGGAATAAAATAACATACGGTTATATTTTTGGGTTATTTTAATTCATATAATAAAAATAAACTTAAAGTAAAACGCTAATTATTTGAGAAGTTGGTGGTACACATATCGCCTCTGCCTTAAAAAGGGTTAAAGCAAGTTGAAGAGTTGTAAAGTTCTGATGTCGAATCAAATAAAATCTTAGTTATTTAACGATAATTAGTTATATTATGTAAATAATTATTTTATAAGAAAAGTTGCAAACCAAATAGAAGTGCCATCGTAAGAAATGTGAAGTTACGCATCAGACAAAACAATGTATACGCTTTTATTAAGCTTTATGTGTATGTAAAACAAGGCACACTTTGTTCTTCTAAGTTTTAGTAAATTTTGATAACCGCTGTGAGTTCGTCGTGCCATCATTTCGTAGTTGTAGATTTTATTGCAGTAAAGATGTTATCATTAACATTATTGAAATCGTGATTTCATTTCGTTTCGTGATTAACATTACAATTCTTTCGTTAAGTTGTCGAAGAAAGTCAATGCCGTTTTTGATTTTGGTTAGTAATATTTGTCAAGATTTGCATAAGCCAAGGACAATATTTTTCAAGCATGATTTTCAACTATGACTAAAATGTTATAATACCTAAATGTAAGTATGCAATAATTAATACCGCTACAGAGAATAAGAAAGATGCATGTAGCCATTGTTAAAGAAATAATTGTATAAATAAAAGGACTGATATTGATTGTTGTAACAAATGTAAAAAGACAAATATACGAAGTAGTCTTATAAATACCAAATAGCGTATTACAATTTTTATAATTTGTTATGTATTTTGTTGATACAGATTTTTAGATATTGTAGGAGTTTATATGCTAAAAGCTAATGAGGAGTATTAAAACCATAATCTCGATAGCATTGTTTTATTTGAAGATAACACTGAACAAAGAGGATTAATATATTGACGATATTAATGTGAATTATCACAATTTAATGATTACTTATAGCTAAATTCCGTTATATCTTTTTTATCGAAAAATATATTAATTCTATCCAAGAGTTGTGGGTCGGTGATGGTTTTGGCAAGTTGTAGGAAGCCGTCGTTGAGTACGGGGCTGACGAGCTGGAACCTCTCCAGTGGGAAGGTCAGCACCAGTTCCAGGTATGCCATTAGGATGCTCTGCAAGCTTGAGCGTCTCACGTCCATGTCCTGCGATATTACATTGTAGATAGACAAAGATTACATTAGTAAATAGCAGAATATAAGACGTACAATTTCGGAAATAATATTCAAAATGTATATAGCTACGTTGTCGTACTTACTTTATTTATGCTTAGCGTTCTCTGTTGCTCGATCTCCGGAGGCACAGGCTGTGGAGGAATGATCGGCTCTGTAGATTTGGTCTTTTCGAGGCCAGGTCCGTCGCATATTGTAATGTTGACTTTGCGTGCGTGGTTGCTAATTGCACTTGATGTGCCTTCAACTGTCTTGTTCTCTGGACTCTGTCCATTTTCCCGGTTATTGGAGACAGGTCTATGTGTGATACCTTCGATAAGTTCGCGCCTGGTTTTATCTATTTGAATTTTATCAAGTTGTTCACTATTCTCTGGGGTATCACCATTCGATTTCCCTGTATCTTGATCATCAAAGCCATTATTTTGATTTTTCGTTGGCGTGTCATTAGTGGTTTTGTTAGTATTCGCTTTAAAATCCGCAAAAGTAAAAGGCCTCGGTTTATCAGAAATATCCTCTTCTGTATTCGCATCATTGATGTTTTCATTATCAGAGTTATTTACAGAGGGTTCAGGATCATCGGATGCTTCTTGAGCATAGTAATGCTCGTAATTATTCGATGAAGATTCGCTGTCTATCGAGCTACAGGACAGACGATCTCTAATGTTCTCTATTTCATCGTATACCGGCACATTGCCTGCGTGTCTGATGAAATTATGGCAAAGTAATTCCCACGTTGCTTTTAAATCAAATATTTTTCTTACAAATCTATCGTATTCGAGAGTCAAATTAAGAGACGATGTGTAATTATTCAAAATTATTGAAATATCATTAGATTTCAGTTTGTAAGTATAGACACCGCTAAAGAATATTTCAGTAAGGGCTATAATTTTAATCAACCACGAAGATGTAGTTTGCTTGTAAAGGTTAGCAGCATGATCCAAATTAGATACTTTCTGAACTAAAAATTTTAATCCAGGTCGTAAATCAAATTGCATAGCTCGCACGTAAGACATCTCCAAACTTTTCAGAAGTAAATCGATATTATCTTTATTCAAGAAAAATCTATAATTGCAAACACTGGAACCAGTTTTTAAGCTTTCTAGCAATATGTTGTTTATTCCTTGAAATACGTCTGATGAAGCTTGTATGAGGACTGTTGCTATAATTTGAATCAGTATTTGATGAGCAAGCAAGCCCACGACTAGACCTCGGTAAGGAATTCTGACCGTGTACAATTCAGGATTCAAAGAGTTCAGTGAGTCTTGAAGATAGATAAGGAAAATGTAACTACGATCATCGATCAACATTTGATTTTGATTGGAGTTTTTAGCATTGGGCTTTACATTGTTATCCCCTCTCAACTGATCAGTCAGAAATACTTGCTGTGCCATAGCATGTAATCTCACGTTGTCATTGACAGAACAATCGCGTCTCGCTGCCACTTTTACCATGGCCAAGTCTCCGTAGAAACTGTTTGAATTTTCTTTGAAAGCATACGTTATCTGCTTCAAAGGGCTCAAACTAACATTGCAAGCTCTATGCAGACTAGTGCATATGATTTCCCATTGATTGTCAGTCAGTAAATGTCCTGATGTTAATATTATGTGTCTTATACAAGACGCTCCTAATCTAGCAATCGGCTCTTGCGGCTGCGCTATACACTCTACCAAGATTAGCATTATCTGCTTTAAAGCAAAACTGACTTCAGCATTTTCTATCGGTTCTATGTCAATGACTTCGTTATTCTCATCGGTAGTGGACCGTTCGATATTGATTTGTTGCAACTGATGTAAAAATACAACAATAGTATCAGTTGTCATACCACAGCACTGTTTAAAATTAGGCATGATGGTGTCCCAATGAGTATTGACATTGGCGATTTGTCTAAGCCAGTTTTGGACCGTGGGCAACAATAAATGATTGATACAGTGTAGGCCAAAATGTGTGCCAGGCACGTCTGCGGTGTTTTTTAACAATTTGAAGAGTGTCTCCATTGCTGCTGGCTGGTTCTTCTTCGAACATACCACTGTCGCTGATATCAAACCTTCAATAAGTACATACCACACTTTGAGTATGTTACTAGGCTTATCTAGTTTCAATAGACAATTGTTTGTGGTATTTGATGGGTGTAAACTAGTCGATAGTTTTCTGTACGATATCAATTCTTCTTCGAAATTGTCGTTTGTGATGTATTTGGTGACATCTAGTGATCCGCTCGGTATGATAGGATCGACGACCGAAAGTGGCATATCGCCCTTGATTCTATTGCCCGTATTAAAAATTGGACATTTTGGCATATTGTACATCATGGTGAGAATATCAGCGCAGCTTTCCAAATGAAGAAGTGCTTCCCTGCACATATCCACAATGACTTTTTCAGATTTTTCTTCACTGAGTGGAATAAATTTACTGTTCTTTGAAAATTTAAGACTCAAACTTGGTTTCTGCTGCGTCGGCGTTGTTACTTTCTTCGATTTAACTTCTGTCGCTTGCACTTCTTCAAAGTGTAGACCTTTTATATGACTTAAAAGGCAAAGTATGCAATCGAGGGCTGCATTAGCGAAGACCAGAGTATTGTCCGTGTTCAGGAAGACTTTGAATATTTCCAAAATTGCAGAATACTGATTTGAATTATTTGCAGCGCGTAATGTATTGAACAGTGGGCGCCATCCCGATCTGATTTCCAATCGATTCGTTTCTACGAATTCGCAAATGCAAGAAATTATCTGTTCCTGAAAATAAACATAACAAATGAGGACAGATGTGAAGAAAGAGTACCATTTACAAATTATTTATGGTCCTAATATTACCTGAATGTCATCATCGCATAGTTCTAGGCATAGTAAATTTTCAAAAGGCTTGAGTAGGGCCTCGTTAAAGTGGAAATGGGGAAGTTCAACTTGTTGGTTGAGCAGAGTCGTCGCACAGTCATGTAAACATTGTATCGCGAGACTGGATATTTGAATATCTTTGTGACAGGCCGCCTGAAAAAGAATCTCGGAGAATTTAGTTTTAGCGTCATAAATTGTACTTCTGCAGCTGTACATAAAGCATTCTCTGAGAAAGGGATTGTTGAAATGTAACCTGCATGAAATGTGGTCCGACAACAGTCCATATCGCCATGCGGTGTGCGAGCGGGCGAGCTGCGCGCAGACAGCGCAGCGCCACGTCGCCGGCGCGGCACAGCGCGCGCGCCGCCTCCG
>LD688935.1:620128-630610 GCA_003118335.3 Papilio memnon
TTAGTTTAATGGCGTGAAAATATATAGCCAAAAGCGTGACGTAAGTGTAGGACTTTTTATTAAAAAAAGAATAATTCAAAAATATGCTGTGATTGCGGACATCTTAGGCAAGAAAGAAGTGTGTGTTTACGCTTTATTATATTAGTATAGATTAACGTTAAGTTTCTTGTAAGATATACTTAGTCGAATAGTTTCAGTACTTGGAACTTTGTATTAATTTAAAGTTGTTGGCTTATTATAATCCGTGAACGAATTGTTCGAAGTTCTAAAGTTGCAACAGTGACTTGTTTTTCCAACTAATACTCGTAGACTTATTTTTAAAGTAACTGAACGAGATATTAAAATTGCACAATATATAATTTCTTTGTTATTTGGGTCGATAAATATTAATGCGTATTCCTTTGAAATGTAAAGCAGGTATAAACAAAGCAACTCCCATTTAAATTAATACTTCCGTGACATTCGGCTGTTTAGAGTGTACACTTGAAAGGGAAAACAAATATTCGTGCATTTCATTTGCTGTAATGAGGTACTTCTTTGTAGATATTTGAATGATAGGGTAAAAACATGAAAGATATCAATCATATTTTTATGATAGTTGGTACATTACACAGACAAAGACATACAAAGGGAAACATGGATAAATTAGCACTATATAACAATAAACTGTCGTGGTTTTTACAAATATAATGTTCGTAAGATAAGAGTTTCTTACCACGATTGGGTTGTTTTAGCTCCCGATATTTCGGCACAGTTGCATGCGGCGCAGTTTTTCACACTACCGCATCACTTCAGTCAGCCCGGAACATGGCGCATGCAACTGTGCCGAAATATCGGGAGCTAAAACAACTCAATTGTGGTAAGAAACCCGTATCTTACGAACATTATAAAATGGCACTACTATTCTAGAAGATATTTGCATAATTTTTGTATCATCTTACCAACATCTGCTTAGTCTAATTCCTGCGCTTAGAAACACCAGAGGACTCTTAACATGGGCCAATTAACATCTGAGTATCTATAGCATTTAGTATCAAAATGATGAATTACCTAGAGCTGCAAATAACCTGTCCCGGGTTCATCTGGCAGTATCCAGTGATATGCGGTATATCTGCACAGATGAGGGCATTAGCGACCTTCGTAACTAGACCCGCTAGCGCATGTGCCTCGCTCATTTCCGCGGCGCGCACGCAGTCGCCGTCAGACCGGGTCACTGCCGCTGGAGACGAGCGCACCGTCTCCGTTAGCATTTCAGCGTTATGCTAAAATATAAGGAACAACTAAAGACTTATAAAACGAAATGTCGACCTTCAATTCTTAGGCTAAATGTTCCTTCTATGAAGCTCTACGAGGTTTTTAAGACGATCGTTCAATTGTTTAAGCAGTCAAAAAAGAAATACTGATAACTGTTAAATCATAATTTCAAAGTCCAATCGTTCTATGGCTAAAAGTTTTGTACAGTAGGCAAGGCAATATTTTAAATATACCCTAGTGAAATCAAAATATTCAACAGCCTTGGAGAATAATGGCACCAAAGCGTCGCCTTCGGTACCACCGACGCAGGGCACCTTGCAATAGGAGGGGTCCAGGCACAACGCCCTCGCGGCTAGAGTACTTGCCCTCATCTCCGGCACAGCCAGGGACCCTAAGAGACGACGGGGACTGTACCAACCCATGTCTGATAACGCCTGAGAGAATTATAGTTACATTTTAGGTTTATTTGTATTTTAAGGATTAGTTTGAGAACAAGAGAAAACAGAAATTGGAAATAAAAAGTAAAAGAGAAAACAAAAAGTCTATTTTGGCAGCATTTTGTCGCACATATAATTTTCCGACAAGCCAAATATGCGCCAGCTGTAAAGTTGAGAGCACATTTTCTTTCAATTTAGACTTAAACTCTATGCTTTCTGATCCTAAATATTTTTTTTCTTAATCCTGTTATTCATTATCACGTTAAAAATACTTAGCAAATGTGCATTATAGAGAATCCAGATAGGATTATACTAAATGAAAAAACAACGTAATCCTTGGAAATCTTCGTAACAGGATTTTCACACTCGCGTACCGACGCAAATTAATCCTATTGCAGCACTTAATTGATTTAATTGAATTATTTCAATGTCAATTCCGTAAGTATTTATTTATAGAGCACGTTTATTGTGAAATGTACCCAATATAAAAGATTTTGTTACCAAAATTATGAATTTGGGTTTGAAAATTAGCTTCTTAAATTCCACAGTTTTTTTTTCGGCACTATATACGCTAGTTTTACATGTTACTTTTTTAATTAATCAAGCAAATAGACTGTTATATTTATTTTTAATAGTATATTATATCTTAGTTCTATTCATTGTGCATCTAAATGAATTACACGAGGCTTAATACGAGTATCATGTTACAAACGCGATTTCCTTTGAAAAGTCGTGCAACTGTTTACACCTACAATGGAATCAGGTTACCGACCATTAGCTGCATTGTCTGCGTTTCATTTGCAAATATCACAAATATTAGTGACGTATCTTTCTCATGAAGTCAAAAAGTGGACAGGTAGTATAATCTTTAAGTTTAATTTGTTTATATGTTCTTTAGTCAAATTCCCACGCGACGGAAAATTTATATGCACACATTTTACTAATCTTTTCTCGCTGTCGTAATGATAAAATCTTTACGAAACTGCCTTTTCCATGTTGGTACGTTAAAAAAGCTTTTACAATCCGAGGTTTATGTTGTCGGGTCATTAGCGCATTGCCGCGGGACATTCTACGCACGCCCCTCATAAGCTCACATCAAAGGCATTCTTGGAAAAACGACAGTTCGAGGTTTTTCCTTATAACTCACTATGTTTTTTTACATTTGTTTATCATCATTTTTAGGTTTCGATTTTGTAACACGTCAAAATACTATCTTAGATTGACAGAGTTCTGATAAAGGTAGAATAATTATTTTACATAACATATTTAGTACTTTGTTGGGAAATATCTCTTATTTCTAATATCTGTATCAACTTATGTATTATATATTAGTTTATATTGGTAGAAATATTTTTATCAGAAACTCCGTCCAAATAAAACTATCAGGACACCGCAAAGTTCCCAACAAAAGCAATAGCGAGCATTCCAATACTAAATGGAATAAGTTAATCGCTCCAGCAAACATAATCAAACTCGATAGCTCTATAAACTTGATTGGCTTTGAGAACAATCGCTCCTACGAACGTCTCTATTTCACGTCACCGATACC
Source organism: Papilio memnon (assembly GCA_003118335.3). Taxonomy (NCBI): domain Eukaryota; kingdom Metazoa; phylum Arthropoda; class Insecta; order Lepidoptera; family Papilionidae; genus Papilio; species Papilio memnon. The sequence goes on from LD688935.1 coordinate 623,369, forward strand.
CACCGGGATTACGCAAGGATTTACTTTACCAACGTCATTGGATAAAAAACTACTTATTAAACTAATTGGGAAATTTTATTCCGTCCTCGTAGAATTAAATAAAACAAATAGCCTATGTATTTCTAGACTATTTCTACGCCACTATTTTATCGAGATACCTTCAGTAATTCAGGTTACAAACTAACAAATGTCTATCCATCCATCATATGGATTAAAGGTTAGTAACGCATCTGCAAATGTCTATGGGCACCGGTGTTTTCGCTATTTTGGTGAATTCCGGTGGCTGCTTACTCGTTTGCAATATGATACTGAAAAAAAAGATGTCGAAAGACGCAGTTTAATAAACTGCTTCAAAGGCTTTACTTGTCGCAGCTTACGCCTTAGCTCATGAAAGAAAATTATTTATTTATTACCTATGAGAAGAATAAATAGTCTTGATTAAAATCACTTACAACGAAGTTAATGGTCAAAGTAAGTTAAATATCAACGCCTATGTCAGCAAAAGAATATTAAAAAAAAAGTATTAACCAGTATACAGTAAAAATATTTTCCAAGATATCGTGAATGTTGCCATTGCCAATTAGTCTAATAATAGCCAGTTCGATTCGAGATGTTCTTTATGAAGAGATGGAAGGGCAACGGTTAATTGAGGAAACTTCGAGGAAAATTCTCTTTAAATGGATACCTTTCAGTGATGTCGTTAAGGTAGATGTATTATATAAAGGTAGGGAGGATTCGTTGACCTGTTTATGTGACGGATGACTTTCCTCCTAGTTGATTTAAGCAATAATATTCAATATTCTTATTATTTTGCACAACGGTGTTATATTACTGATTACATTTATGAAAGAAATATCTATAAGCGATATCACTTATCGAAATGAGTCAGGCCTTTTACTTTAAAAGCGTAGATTACAATGTGCAGTCGCTGCAAGCCAGCAATAACGGCTTTTATCCGATCTCTAGAACGCACCGCTTCACTCATAATGAAAGCGTTTGTAGCGGGAGCCGAGACCACAGATTGAAAACTGCATGCGCGCCGAATGCGTTCGAAATTTGAATCTTTTTATTTTTTTCATGGAAATGTAGTACGGCTTTTTGTATTATGCCAGTATTCAGTTTAATGTTTACTAAAAAAGTATTGTTTGTAAAAATAATGGAATTAAAAATGGACTTTTTTTTTATAAAACAATCGTATATAAATCTATATATTCGTTCCTGTAAGATATTTTTACTGATGGCAACAATGTTAATATGTCACACGGAAATTAATCTGTCAGTCCGTATCTCGTAACAATAACTTGGTAGTGGTATGGCCTGGCCTGCGTTCATAAACCGCTGATTACATCCATATCTAAGAATTAATGACTCATATTCCAGCTATAAAGTGCTAATGGCCCGATATTATTAGTTCGTAAAGTTTTATGGAAGCCTGTAACGACACTCAATCGCAGTAGCTACTGCCATGCAAATCTAAATATGGATGTATGTTTTTGTATTGATGAGCAATTTTGAAGTTTACATGTCAAGTGCGACCAATAAAATTAATAGGATTGCACAAAAAAATCAACGTAATGAAAGAAATGTGATGTGCTTGTCCTTTTTAACAGATTATAAAATAGTTTAGGTCCTCAATTCCTCTGTATTTTCTCTTATACTTTCTAATTTCTAAATAATGCGGACAGAAGAAAAATAATTTCTAATTTGAAATGTAATAGTACATTTTTAAATATTGTAAAGGAAATATTAAACAATTATCTACGTCTCTAACAACCGTTTTTAAAATTCAATACAACCTTAGCCATCAAAGGTACCATGCAGTCGATAGGCGTAGCACCGACTATGACGAACGCCTTAGGGCACTCATTAGCGATCACGTCTGCGTATCGCTTCACCATCGCCGCTTGGTCGGTGAATCGTTTCTCGTATGGATCCGTGCTGCAAGCTCCGTCCATAATAAGCACTAAATCCGTATTCTAGAAATATAATATTACGATGTACGGATCAACAAAATTGTGGTCTACGGTTCATCTAAATCCATGAAATAATTTTAAAGTAAGTTTTTTATTTACTATTCAAACTAGTTAAGAAAATAAGAACCGTCCAAATTTTGACCTACATTACCATCTCTTGCCACCCTATTACCATAACACGATCCCGTGAAGTTATTTCATTACGAATAAACAATCATTATTAAAACAAATGGGGCGATAGCGACGTGAAATAATTGAACTGTTGTACGGCACGAAATATGGGATTTGTTAAAAAACGAGTCATTGACCCGTAATGTAACATAAAAAGCATTGGGGGGCGCGATCAGGGGGTTGTGTTTGTCGCAAACTAGCGCCCAATAAGTAGCACGTTGTTAATCAGTAGCGCGTCCCCATTGACTGTAGACACGCGATAGCCTGCCAATTCTGATCCTTATCTGGTATCTTGACCAAACATTTGGATTAGTTGGTCATTTTGATCTGTATCAAGAATCTTGGCCAAACAGTCGAATTTGTTAGTTGTTTTGATTCATATCTGGAATCTTCGCCAAGAATTTAGATGAGTTGGGCTTTTAGAAGAAAAGCACAGTGCAGTATCAACTCCCGTTACGAAAGACTCAGTACACTCTCTTTAGTGCAGACTGTTAGCGAGTTAAATCTTCAAATAACCCGGTCTTTCCCCGAAAGCAAGGTATCATCTGAAGATTACCCATCGTTGCGCAAAGGGGAAAAATCTTCTTATTGTAGACTATTGAATTGCTAGTCATTCCTTTGTTGTGTCTACAGAAAGTAGGTACCAGTTAGATTCGAAAGCCTTTTTAGAGGCTATATAAAGTTAACTATATGCGATAGTTGAAAAGTTACGCACATCAAGGTTCTTTCTTGGCATGCTTACACAACCAGATTGAGATAAGGGCAAAATCGATTCTTGCGAAGTTTTATTCATGTATTTCGCGGTCGGGTGTAGTTTGTCGTATTGATTGGCAGCCCCCGGGGTCGCCACCCACTTGCAAACGCCACGCCATGCACGACCGACGAAACAAGTCGAGCGGGGAAAACTTCTCATTCCACCAACGCCATTGTGCTCGTTTTGTTCAACCTTCAATGATTGCTTTGGTATTTGTGACTAATACACTTTACTTGGAATATTCGCTGTAAAAATATTGTGCTTGGTGAACGAAGCTTAAATAAAATTGATTATTACTTGACTAACCAGCACATTCGTAGTTCAATACAAGTTCAACCAGAAACCATTGTCTGCGTCTTTTTGAATTTGAATTCAATGAAGAAATATATTATAATGGCCAGTTTTATGTGTAAATGGCGACTGGTTCTATACAAAATTGTATCTTAATAAAATTAAATACAGGTCAAAGCGGATAGCGTTTACGATAACTTATAACTTAGATAATAGAGTAAATGATGTTTTTCAGCTTGTCTATATCAAATTTAACACATATTTGCATGTTGCCATCAATCGTTAACCACTGAAGAGAGTGCAGCGGTGCTGATAATAAAGTTAAGTGCAAAGTGGAGCAAACTTGTTCAGTTTCTCCAGCGCTTGCGGTGGCGAGGTGGGCTCTACGATATGCAAATTTCGTAGGGGCGCAGAGAACGTTGCCTATCAAATTTTACGTAGACATGATTTATGAGACATGTCTCTCCTTGTAGACTAGTGTTTTTAAACTTCTATAATTTATATAAACATGTTTAATGTACAAATCTAATATCAAACAAATTTAAATCTATTTCATTATTAAAATTTGTTTATGGGATAATAACTTTCGGTCACGATCTGAACATCGGGCTTCGGATGTATAAAACCTAAAAATAGACATTTGTATATCGAAACAGAGAACATAAATAAAATGTATTACCCTATTGGGATGTTTTTATCGACGTTTGCTTTTAGGAATGTGAAAGCTGGTTTATGCAAAGTTTACGTTTAAAATAGAAATATGGTAACATAGGATGTCATATCGGAAAATTAAAAGAGTATGAATTTTACAGGCTTATTTCGTATTAGTTCAAAATTACTTGTCTATATCAGAAATATATCCAAATATTTGAAAGGATTCTTGCAAAAAGTTGAACCAAAAAATGTAGTCATATTTTCGCTTCAAAAAAAGTAACTGTACAACGGTCATCAGCTTGCAAAAAGGCTTATAGTGTGCCACATTCTGCTGCAATTTCATTGTTACTACCTTCTAAAGGTGTTTACAAAAACCGGGTCAAAAACATAAATAGTAGTAATTGTACGATTCACTGTTTTATAACTTTTACTTTTGAAATAAGAAATAACTAATTTGCTACCACCAACGAAAGAATCGTTAACTTGATATGACGATATATAAAGGTGGCAAGATGTAGCATAGTTTATTTTTAAAGAAGAACTACTTATTAATAAAATGGGAGGTATAAAACAAACAAAGAGATTGAAATTGAAATTCTTAATCTTTGGTTCATCGAAGTAATTTTTATTAAACCACTTAAGATTATTTTGCTACACTTTATAGGAAAATGTTTAATAGTGTCAGATATTTAATTCAGATTTCTAGAAAGATACAGTAACTAGGGTGGACAAAGCACCTGCAAGCATCTTTCCAGGTCGCAGCAGCTGCAACTGAACGCCTGGATATGGCAGTTGGTATTGATGTGCTGCAGGTCATCCACCACCCGACACAGGTCGCGATCGCAGTTCGGCAGCGGACAATGCGCCTCGTATAGGCGTAGTCTGAAATCGAACCCAGTACAGTAATTGGAGACTCAGTCTTGAATTGCATGAGGCAGCACTGGTCTTTCCTACATTATGAACGCTGACTCTGATTCTTCATTTGTTTCAACTGGGCCATATTAATTGTCAGAGTTGCCAGTTGCTCTTTTACTTGATTCTACTGTTAAGGTAGATTTATTTTTCTTTTTGAAAACACAATATGTGACCGTTTGTCCAGTCGAAGCTCTATGCAAATTCTTCATAAAGTACTTTATGTGCCATTTAAGGTTTTTGGTCTATGTTTTGGTTGATCAAATAACTTCATAATTAATTAACATTTGTCTGTGCACTGATTACGTTTGCCGCAGCGCAGTAGACAGCTGGCAAACGCGAGCGGCGAGCTATGATCTCTTGACATGGAAATGCGAACACTCTGAGAGCGTTCTGCACCTCTATCTAAATAATTAAAGGTGACTATTTAAAAATAACTCACATTTCGTTTTTATTAGTACTAGTCTATTTCTTTTGCACAAAATACTGCAAAAGATACGTAGTCATGTTTATCCCAAGCCAACAATAATCGCAAATGAATGTGTCCATACATTTTGGAGAGAAAAAAAATACAAGAAAGGAATGCGAAGGTACGGAGCCTTTAGATAAAAACTTTCTTTTACAATCATACTTTATATCATACATTAACACGCACGCGACATTAAAATTATGCTAACGAGTGTCTTCAGAAAGCAACGTCCTTAGAAAAGCGACAAAGAAAATTTGTAATTCAAAACTTAGTGGCAGTGTTTCAGATTGTTCCAGTTCTAGGCAAACGTGCAAACTAATAATAGATCTCATATACACTGCATAAAAAACTACAGTAGACTAGGTACAGCTGTACCTAGAAATCTAGCTAGATTTTACCGACTTCATTACGACTAAAACGTGACACTGTATCAGAAAAAAAAAGTACAGTTTAAACCAAACATTTTTTCTATCTTGTTCTAAATCGCTTTGCCTATGCGTCTACCCCAACAACAACTGTCGTACTTAAAGTTGTTAATGGTCATGAAGGTATGAGTAAGGGAGTGAGGAAAGAAAGAACCCTAAGACTGGAGTATGTAGCCAAGTTAAGTATTTAGTTTAGGTAATTAAAAATTTACAAGTCCTTTATAATCAAAGCTGTATTCAATTACGTCTCTAATGGGCTGTATTATCACTTGGCTGCAATAAAGGGTATGATAAACAACCATCGTGTCGCGGCAATCGTAAAATCTTTGCTCCTTTTATTACATTTACTGAACGATTCATATAACAGTACGTCTAAGGTTTGTGTAAATCTTTGATGCGCGCCTATTTCATGCCTTAGTGGTCCCACGTGCGGGGAATCGTGTATGGCGGTTTTACGCGACCTGAAAACGTAATTTATCTCTTTCATTTTCAGGATATAATAATACGATAGAAATGTATAAGTTATTGAAGATGAAAATCAGCAAAAATTGCAACTTTGTCCTTTTTACGCACTATGTTAAGTATTTTCGCCGCTCACGTGGGTTAAAAAAACGATAAGTCATCGACATACCTATTACAAATGTGTAGATTTTATTTGTAATTTAAATGAAATTGCTTTTCAAAAACACATCATAAATTCCATTAACGCTCTATTGCGATGTGAATTCGAGTGATGTTTTGAAGGTAAACGAAATTTCCCGGAAGGCTACGCTGGTATACAGCTAATTGTAAGTTGGTTGACTCTTTTGTAACGTGTGGATGGTGAAATTTTTATTTTTCAACAATTTTCCCTGAATGTAAAATCTAAGAATTTTAATGTTACAATAAATCTGATCTACTTTATTTTCTTGTTTTGTGGTAAAATAGTAATTTACAATTGATATTTTTAATCCAGTTTCATGTCATTTAATAACATTATAGAGTAGACGTAAAGAAATCTGATTTACTTCTTCGTCAGAAACGGTTAGAAGTCCGTGACGTCATTCGAAGACGCGGCTCATAAATCCGTTCAGTCGCGTCTCTAGAGATGTTCCGTCTTAACCAGTGACAGGGGTGTCAAAACACGACTCGCATTCCCGACATGGCTCTAAATTTATTGCAAGACGCTGAGGGAAAATACATTACACGGGCATTTGAATGAATCCATTTCTTTTGCTTATAGGAAATTACATATGCAAAAGTTTTTTTTTAAATACATACTGCAGTACAAACACAGTATCATAAATTACGAGAACATTATTAAAATTCAATATTATTTTTTAACAAATACTCGCAAAAACTACTCAAAAGAATCATCTACGACAGATGCAGATCTGAGAAATTATTTTGTTATTATCTTAAACATTATTGTTTATTATCTTAAACAGATGATGTTTTTGACTCACTTTTTAATACAAGGGCATTGCTTTAGCAGGAGCGAGGTGTACTGGCCTACGGTGGTCTCAGCGCCAAGCACCGATACCTGAACCCCGGGGCGCGGCGCAGGCAACGGGAGCGGTTTGCGTACGGGAGCGGGCAGCGCCTTCTGACCCT
>LD688935.1:670775-693916 GCA_003118335.3 Papilio memnon
ATACTTAATTTTATAAATGCGAAAGTTTAGATGGATGGATGTTTTTTACAGTTTGTAGCCTAAACGGCTAAACGGATTTCGATATAATTTGGTATAGATGTAGAGGGTAGCCTGGAAGAACACATAGTCTACTCACTTTTGTTTTTTTAATTCCACGCGGACGGAGTCGCGGGCGAAAGCTAGTATACCATAAATCTTTTAAACAGTTTAAGTACTTTCTTATTTGAAGACAAGATTATTTTACAATTTATTGTGTAAGCTGCATTTGTTGACAATTTTCATCGACATTAGGAAGTAAAGATTATACAATTCGTCACAATTTCACTGCAATCATTTGTTATGCGTCGTAAAGTGCAAAAAGGGAAAGTAAAATTGGACGCTACTTACAGAGCTTTGAACCTAAAATTGGAGAAAAGATAACAAGAGCTAGAAAACATAATATTAAAAGTGCAATTGAAAATCTTTATAAAATGTAGACACAGGTTAGCATGGTATGGGCATGTTATGAGGAATATTGAATCATGTTAGACGGAGAACTTTATTTATGAGTGTGGTGGGGTACACCGGTAGTGGTGGACATAGAAAGAGATGGATGGATTACGTGAAAGGTGATACGAGCATGAAGGGAGTGGTGAGTGAAATGACAGATGATAGAGTTATTAGACGAAAACTCGGTGCGTCGAACCTACGGGAGTAGGATAAGGTAGGGAAGATGATGATGAGATGATGGTGTGTGAGAAAATTACCAAATATAAATTCGTATGCGCACTCCTCGTATGGAGGTGACGTCTTTAGTAATAACGATTCAAGGGCCGGTAGTAAAAAGAAGTAGTAAGAAAGCCAAGAAAATAAGTTAAGCGTCATTCATTAATTAAACTTGATGAAGCTTTGTCACGAGCGATACCGATCAATAATCATGTAGACACGTCCAATTTGTCCTTGCGGCCTCGCCCACACAGACGTGATCTCAATTACAATGACACAAAATCGGTCGGTTAGTTGTTTTTTTTTAAGTCCGTTGGCGATGGAATGTTAAGCAAAAACTCAGCTACACGTGGCATCGGGATGCCCAGCATGTGTAGTACATACGGACAGTGATTTTGTATTTTATGATCATAGAATAACGTTTCACGCTGTTTTACTGCAGGAAGCATTTTAAATACATAAAGCACGTATTGGACTAAGAGCGTGCACACACCTTTGACTAAACTATCGCACAACTGTTTAGTCCGGCTTTCATTCCTATGAGCTTATATGGAGGTGCGCATACTATTCGATTTTTGAAACAGTTGCATGGGCTGCGAAACAATAGACAATCGCACAACCGTTGTGCGATAGTTTAGTGAAAGGCGTGCGTCCGCTCTTAATCTTTACATTGCTCTTCAGTACTGCCTTCATCGAGATGTCAGAACGTACGTATTACTCTTGTAAAGTTAAAGGCTTGTAATTTTTTTTTATTTAATTAATAAATGCATAATAACTTTGGTTTTATAAATCGGCACGTATTCATGTAAACGATGTAATCACGTGTAAAATTAGCATTTTGTTGTTCTAGATCCAGCGTACACTAAACAATCTCGATACAACCTAAAGACCTTGATCTACAGAGCGGAACCAAGCGATCGTGCTGTAATCCACAAGCGTTTGTTACGCACCCGCTCTCAGAACGTGATTAGCGATAAAAGTGTAATTGTAGAACAAGTATTCGTTACGAATACAAATTTGCATCGTCAGATAGGTTGCGCAACATCGTGAATCTTTTAAGTTTAATTACGCGGTTTGATTTCTGATTACTATTCCCACAACCTTGAGAATTAGATTTCAGAATAACAGTAACGATGACTGTAATTCTACTAAAAGTATATGCAGATGTAACAATGATATAGAAAGCGAAAGTTTTGAAATCACCATTCGCAGATTAGTTATTAAAAAAATTACAATAAAAACTTTTTTAATCGAAGTTTTTTAGTTTTTATTCAATTACCAATAAACTTACGTATGAAATTATAAATGTTGGTAGTGAATTTTAGTCGTAGAAGTGCTCGTAGCAACAATTACATTGTTTATTGTCTGTGAACATGTGTTCGCTGATGTACCATCTGCAATTAAAGCATCGATTACAATGCTCCTTTAACTTGACATTTCGATAGGGTTAACAGCACAAGTTATGTCTTTTTCCATTGCACAACAACGACAAACGTGTTTACATCAATTACACTCACGTCAAATCTAACTCGCGAAGATATTATCCTACTATAATCAATCTTATAGAATGATAACTGAAACAATACTCATATTAAGTTAATGTTTACAGCAATTCGCTAACTTATTTTATAATGTGCATGAAGTGGTGTAAAGTTAAGGTATCGAAAAGACATTGGAATACTATTTACCTTTTATTTCAACAATACGTTAGCGTAAAACGAGCGGTCAAATATCGTGACGTGGTGTAATGGATCTGTACCGCAGTGGGCCGGCAATTGACAGGACAGACAAGAGCACAAACAAGTCAAGAAGGCAGACAAAATAAGACAAGTGCGCGTCCACTCACTTGATTAAATGCAGATGTTCTTCGCAAATATTACTAAAGAATCGAGCTTTCTGATGCATTTTCATTAAGGGTACTGGTGATTGAAGTACTGGGTTTTAAAAACATTTGATAAAGTTACTATCGAAACAAATAAATATGCCATGCAGGTCATCGAACTTTAGTTATACCTTTAATTATGGATAAACTATATTTTTGTAGTGGTAGAGCCCGCTTTAACATCTTCGCACGAATGGGTCGGCTCGCCCGGTGCAATACCACACAGAAGACAGGCGTGAAGTGGAACGAATTCCGCGTTTCGTCTGAAGATTGTGGTGCCTCCGGCTTAATTTTAGTCCCTTTCTCTTTTCACTCCTTTACTTGAGAGGAAAGGATGGGAAGGGAAAGTGGATTTGAAGGTTGAGGAGACTCATAAGAAGGGGAAATATCCTCTTTATGTGCGTTTCCTCCTCCGTCGATTAAACGGTCGCTTCTCCATTTCGGCGGATTTAGGTGACAGCTTGCTCGTTTGCCACCTTATAACATAAAAAAATTAACCACACAGTCCGTTTTTTAAATTGCTTTAAACTTTAATAGTTAGAAAAGATTCAGTCAATGACATCAGACAGTATAGTTTAACTGTATGATGTACTAAACATCACTTATGTATTCGCAATTCAAAAGATAACAGCAAACATACTCGATGCGAAGTGATTTTATAACGGTTATAGCGTTAAGCAGTCTCCCACGCATCTCCATATTGAGCAGGCCTCAGTAATTCGCAGAGCTTTAGCCACACCAGATGTGAAGATTAACGACCTAATGCAATTCGCAGTACTGACATAATTAACTTGTTTAATGTATTATATAGTATCTACAAAGGATGATTATGTAATAAATAACAAATAATTTACCCTATTCACCCTTATAACTAATCCGTGGGCTAAACTAAAACAAGATGGATAATTAATACATTCGGGGGCTCCTACGTAAATGATCGTATCTCAAAATTTTACCATTTACATATTTTTTTATTACGTAGATAGATTTTTAATTTAATAATGTGAATTAGCTTAGTATAAATAACTGTAATGAATAAAAATAAATTATGTATTGGAAACTTTAAATTAACTTGCTTTTATATGTTTTAAAATAAGTAAAGAAAATAATTATTAATTGCTTTTTTTAGTTCTAGAATAGCTTAATTATTTATTAATACAGGTCCAGCTTTTCCTTTGTTGTAAAAACACAAAAAAGTACTCATTAAAATTGTATTTATCTGTCTCAATCTATTTCATTAGTGTGAAACCTATAGTTTTTGTGTGTAAACTTCTGTCAAATATAATTTCCTTATTGTTTACTATTCACATAATTCATGTCATTATTTGAAGCGATGGCTATTAGGGCTTCACAGTTTATAATAAAATGGACAATTTATTTAATGAAACGTATAATGAACGGCAGCTGTGACTAACAACGAGATACGAATCCTAAAAATACGTCTACGCGTGGTGCAACTCGGCCGATGTTCCCCTGCAGTGATGGGTTTAGTTTCATAGTTAATGTTGCATGACCATTGAGCGTTTTGTCTTAGTTTGATTATAAAGCATTGTATTTAGCAGCAATGAATGCTGTGTAAAACGGAAAGCTCTGAAAAATAAGTCCGTTTAGGGATATTTCAATGGTATCGGTGATGTCCCAAATGTGTCACATGAAGTGAGTCAATTCGCACGGGACGTACTCAGCGTGGAATTTGTGGATTCACACATGTTGTGCAAAAACGATATAAAGCTATAAATAATACTGAACACTATGATGCAAATATTATTACTTATTTACATCTATTAAAACTCGGTGGTGGTTTACATTTAAGGTACTATTTTCCTAACCATTAAAAAAAAATTATGTCATATCTTTATTTCTGTTAGTTATCGATTAGGCGTTCCGAGTCAATTTCTTTGTAGGTAGTATAAGGTGATCGCTACGTAACAGGCAACAAGCAACAAGCCAAGGATACAAGTAAAACATTAATAAAAACCCACGCATTCAATTTAAAGAGATCGTAATCTGACTCACTAATTGTATTTTTCATAAAATTTAATCAAGTGGGCAGTCATTTTTTTCTTTTATAGAACCATCCGTAGATGGGATAACGTGATATAACATTAAATTAATTTTAAAGGAACGAAATTCGTTTATTTCGTAAGATCTTTTCTATAACTTTGTAGATATGTTAAGAATATTTTGGATTCGAATACAGAGTGCAGGATGAAGTAATTAACTCACACTTGTTCATTATTCCTGTTTAATGCCATAACAAATAATACAAATCTCAAAGCGTCGTATTCAAGGAGAGTTCGTGCATTGATCCAATAATTTTCATGAATGTTTTGACGTTTACGATACGTGGAAACCGTAACCGATCGATCGACAGTAATAAACTCGAAAATAAAAGAATGAATGGACAATAATTTTCGTTTCGTAGTACACGCTACCCACTTATGCCCTTTGTCTCATAAATGGAGTACAACCTCGTCTAGTACCATATCTAAAAGTACTTTCAATAACATTTATAACATTTTCTTTTATTTGATTAAGACACCGCAAGTCCAAATTCTTAAAGTTTGAGCTATTTAATACACATTTTCACTCTAAACGAGTTATCCAGTATTGCCTGGGGGTGACTATAACAAACATACCCTTAGGCTACAGATCTTTTACTTTAATCTGCCATAATCCTTATTTATGGGGCGAGGGGAGGCATCTGAATAAGCAGGAATTAATGCGATGAAGGACGAAGGAAACAAGTTTGTTTTTCTATCAAAATCATAAATATTAAGCTAAAATGAATCTTATGTGGTTAACCTTAAGTGTTATATAGTCTTGTATGTCGGTAATGTAGTGTTGTAAAATCCTACAGAGTTATTTATCACTGTTGAAATAAGACGCTGCGGTGGCAGGACAACCCTTCCTTTGATATTTCAGTTCGTGTGATTAATATTCATCAGACGTCATAATTTTTAAAAGAAATGGAAGACAATTTACTATGTTCAATGTACCCCTATCTACTCTATTCCTGTTCTAAATCTATTAGCTTGGGCTCTCACGGTTTTGATAAATAAGAAGAGAACTCTCTAATACAGTTGTGATTTGTGATTGAAAAACTGTAATGAAACAACAATACTTTTTCATAGCTAAAAGTGTATTTCAATTCTTTAAATCAAGCTTTATTTTTGTGGTAGATTTTCATGTTTGTTTATTTAAGCATGGAGACCATACTATGGGGTGGCAAATCACGTACGCGGGACAAGAATTATCAGAGGGGGTGGCGCTAAAATTGCGCTACTTGACAATATTATAAAGTTTAAAATTGAATAGCCGTAACTTATCACATGTCAAGCCACATGTTTATGAACGATTCCTTCTCAGAAATCAGTCAAATCTCATGATTACATGTAAAAAATATAAGATTGATGGCTTTTTAGGTGCGAAGTGTTCTATCGTCTAATCTTTGGAACTGTCAACATGACACATTAGGATCGTGTAGATTGTCAAGATTCACTTTAAAGGTCGAAAAAGTTATTTTTCAGAAGCTGAGATTTTTTAATGGACGATAAGGAAGTAATTAATTATTTAAAAATCGGTTTATTCAGATTTTTAAATAAAAGTTTAATGTTCGCCTTAATATAAAAAATGTAAGTGTCATTGTGCTACGTAACGGTCAAAATTTTAATAAAATATAATACAACATTTTGCAACCTCGTTGATAAATATCGGTGCTAAATTTCTTGAATAGTTTTTATAAGACGTCTGTTCCCAAATATTCTAACGGGTGGCAACATTTTACGACATTCTTAATGCCCTTTTCTACTTTAGGATCATTAAAATTTTAACGACTCAAAATGAGATGTTTATAGCTTATCGTATTTTATGCTATTATACCCAGAGCTACGGATTATTTGGAAAATTTATGACAAAAGAAAAAATATTATATTTAGTGCCGTGTGACAAAATTTAAGAAAAATATCGATCTAACCCTTTAGTTAGCCAGTTAACCCATTTGGGTTATTAACTTATTACCCACTTATTTAAGTGTCTAGTTTCATATTATCCCATTTTCAAATTATTTTTACTAAATTCTGAGTTATATAATTATCCATAGGAAGTACGTTAAATGTATGGCATTATCTATTACGCGACTATAAAATTACCTAATAGATGGTGCGATATACGTACGTAGGTACGACTTCTGTGTTTAGTTTCCTTTGTAAAAGTAAAAACTAAAGTACAGTTAAAATGTGTCTTAATTCCATGAAATAAAGAATTTGAAAGCCATTAAAACTTATGTATTTAAAGTCGAACTTCGTACAATTCATAATTCATAGATTATTCAATTAGTAAATGAATAGAAATAAATTCGAATACTGATTTACTTTTATCAGAACCACTATGTGTGTTTCCCATTAGACCTAACCTAAAAATTGTAATCACTTATGGTAATATTATGTAAACAACTTTATCTATTCAAAATTAGTCTGAAAACTAGATAATGATAAAAAATTATATCATGTGATGTATCAGATTAATTGATTTCGTTACGCAAAAGTACCACGCGACATTTGACAAATTGGAACTGTATTAAATTAAAGAAATATACATTTTGTAATCATTTACATAAACTGGAAAGAATCTATTAATCTTACGATAAACATTTGGCTGTGTTTTATTTTTTTTTTAATTCAAGTTAATCTGCATACATTTTGTTTATTCCTCCTGCTAGTAAACTAACAAAAACACTGGCCGTAAAAAAGAAAGGCACAATACATTCATCTGAAGATTTAAAAAAAACAGAGCGGTAGGACCGTTCTAATCGTTTTAATACATTCGGACGCTACCTGTTTTCAATCGATGATAGTAAAAAAGAATGTTTTTTATGACAATGGTAATCATAAAATGTATCTACATGATTCGAAAATATTTCTTTTGATGATAAACTTAATTGAATGCCTTACAAAAGGGTATTACTTTGGTTCCACATTTTGAAGTTTGAGAGTAGCCCCAGTGATAGAGAAGGTAAGGAGTAAAAGGTTAGCATGGTATGGGCATGTTATGAGGAGGGATGAATCGCATGTAACAAGGAGAACGTTAGTTATGAGTGTGGAGGAACACCGTTAGAGGTAGACCTAGAAAGGGATGGATGGATTGCGTGAAAGGTGACATGATCAAGAAGGGAGTGATGACTGAGATGAGGTATGATAGAGTTATGTGGAGGACAAAAACCTGTTGCGCTCCTACGGGAGTAGGATAAGAAGGATGATGATGACTTTGGTTCCACATTTTCTAAGGATATGTAATTAAAAATGTGTCCTAATTTACTGAAAGACGTTATTTTAATATTGCAGTCTACGTTTTTTTTCGTCGACCTTTTTCTGCCTCGCAAATTCAAAATAGTTCTAGGAAAGAAAAAATTGTTAACATAATTCCATTACCCTTTAGATAACAGTTTAAATATGTTTATTAGCAGTACTTAAGCTTTTATTGAGCTTTACGAAGCCCCTTGTGATAAAACAAAGCTTTTCGGCAAGACGGCAGCGAATCCCGAGATAAACGACGCTCGTCTGTCGGGCGCCGTCGCTTCCAGATACCCTTTTTGTTTTAGGTGCGGTCAAATGTCCCAAAGCATGATGTGTCACTTAGTCGGGATATCTATATTAAAAAAAAGTTGGTCTGTCAGTTTGTTGAACATCGTATATCATTAAACATCAAATATTTTAAAAACGGCTTATTGCTCATTTATACACAAAGAAAATTATTGAAAGAATAAAAGGAGTGATATTGAAAATTTTGTAGATACAATAAAAAATAATAACACAGTTTGTAGAGGCGACATCGCACTATGATAATAATTTGTACGGCTTGCTCTTACTTACTTATATATTTAAATAAATAAAACTTTTAAATGAGCAAAACCACGCGGTTAAACTAGTCTTTATTTGCGCAAACCCCATCGGCGCCGCGCTAAAAGGCGTCGCCTTTTTTAATCACAATACTGAGTCACAATGAGTGTTTCGAGTTACATTTCAATACTTTCTATTGTAAAGTGCCTTTAAAATGGAATAAGAAGACCCGGTTTCCGGTCTCTTTGAAAACACTACACCGATATAATATGGAGATTTAAAGATACGTCATTCTATTGCATTGATTGTTGAAAATATTTAAATTTATTTATAAAGGCATTATAAAGTCATCACATACCTTTTTTTTTGCTTGATTATCAAATTGGGCTTGTACTAAAATAAACTAGATAGATGAAAGCGAATAAGCAGAATAAGTCAACACTGTTCAACAACATGTAATTATAAAAGCTTTTCCACATTATCATACGCATCTGCGTACTAAACTGACTGGGAACTACTAGGACTGACGCTAAACTATATTTTTTTAGACATAAAAAAATATTATTTTAAAAAGGTTAGCGTGGTATGGAGCGAGCTAGAGTCGATCGACTGGCAGGCGACGACGCAAGACAGACGACACTGGCGCTCTCTCGTGTCGGAGGCCAAGACCCACTTTGGGTCGCTGCGCCAACGCAGTAAGTAAGTAAGCTTGGTATGGGCATGTTATGAGGAGGGATGAATCGCATGTAACAAGGAGAACGTTAGTTATGAGTGTGGAGGTACACCAGTAGAGGTAGACCTAGAAAGAGATGGATGGATTGCGTGAACGGTGACATGATCAAGGAGTGATGATAGATGACGTATGATAGAGTTATGTGGAGGACAAAAACTTGTTGCGCCCCTACGGGAGTAGGATAAGGAGGAAGATGATGATAAAAATAATTATTTATAGGAACATACTTTTCAAAACTGTATTAACATTTCGTTATAATCCTGTGAGAGTTCTCTATTTAAAAATATAGGTACTAACATGTCAAGAGTACAGTATCTATTTACCTCGACCTTGTTATTGAATAGGAATCGGGTGTCTCCAACCAGATGTAACAATTATGTAAGATTTATACATATGATATAATATGTAGTTATATGTTATAATACATTAATTTTTCAACTTTGAAGCAATTACTTTCGCTTTGATTTAAAAAAAATAATTGTTAAAAATGATTACATCTAGCAATTACCACATTTACTGCCACACTCAGAGTAGGCTAACGGTCAGTAAGGGCCTCTTTTAATGTAAATTTAATGACTGAAATAGGCGTAAATTTCATATAATAGATAAATGAAAAATGAGAGAATGTGATTCTAGGGTTATTGCACGTACTTAAATGCTAATTCACCTTAATTATATTTAGTCATAAGTAGGTACACATTTGTTATTATGTTTTGTAAGCCATTGTTCTAATAATCACGCAACTAACATTATATTTAAAACAACCTTGCGGAGCGATCATGCGTGTTCTCATACGAAGCTGCGCGCGTCACTTTTGTTCAGAGGTCCCATATCGTTTTACTTTGTAGGCGTTTTGTGGTTATCTAATGTTATTATTTATTCTAGAAGTTTCCTAAACATTTAAAAATGTTGCTCTTTCGGAAAACCTTCTGGCGCTTTGTTTCCTCTTCAACTCGAACCTTCAATTTGATTTCCCACCATCTCACACGTTTTATGACATCCATAGACATCTTATTGAATATTTTTCCTTAAATTTTAATAGTAGAATAAGACGTGACCTTGGAGTTTTGATGTTAAACGCAAATAACACAAGGTGTTATTCTGAGTATATCAAGTAAGTCAAGGGATAAACGTGAGCGGAATTATAGTTGTTAAGATAATAGGACACATGAACCAAAAGTTTAGGCACGACTCGACCATATCACTTCTATATAAATTAGAAGTAAAAGGCTGTGCATTTTGTTATAACACCAAGTGACCATTCGACCAGCCAGTCGACCAATCATTTGGCCAACGTAATCGATCAACTGACTTATTAATCTATACTAATATAAAAAAGCGTAAACACACATTTCTTTGTTGCCAAATATGTCAGCAATTACAGCATATTTTTGAATAATTCTTTTTTTTAATAAAAAGCCATACTTATGTTACGCTTTAGGCTATATATTATCACGCCATTAAACTTTGGGGGTAAATATTTTGGATAAAAACCCTTATGTGGGTTTGTCATGATGTCATGTTGTTTGACATTTGCAATTGATAATATGACAAATGTAGGTAAACAATGAAATAAAGTTTTTATAATTTCACGCGGATGAAGCCGCAAGGGAACAGCTAGTTTTCAATATAAAGTTTCAGTACGTATATTATGTTTTGCTAAAACATATTGTGTTCAATAATCTTAATATTGAAATATCCTTCGTATATTTTTGGAGGATTTGATATTGAGAATAAGGTCACACCACCTACTCTACACAATTGCTGTGTTCACAAGAAAAGTGGGATGCGTAAGGTCGCATCAATTTGTGTAATTAATTGGCACTAACATTGCGTGATACAAGGTAGGCGTGCCGGGAATTCGTCATGATTAATTAAACCATAATTTATGCTTGATTTCGGAATTGTCTCACATATTAATTAGCACGAAGCGTGAAGAAAAAATGTTTGTGTGCTTGCACCTAAGAAAATAAGTAAAACATTAAAGTTTTTGATCATTAATAATTTGAATATGTAGAAATTTCTAGATTACTCACGACGCGCCTAATTAATGAGAAAGGGTATACTCACGTATTTCCCTAATAAATATTACGAATTACAAGATGTTTCTGGTATTTAGTAGAATTTACTACTAAGACTTACCTTACACAACGTCATAATATGCATCACCTTTTGACGTTTGTCCTAAATATGACGACATCGTTTTAATAATTACTAATCGTCAATAATAAAGACCTAGGGCAATATAATGTAGGGATATTGAAATACATCGAGCCGGGATAGTCTGAATTACAGTTAAGGACGTTTATATCCTACCCATTAAAGTACAATGTGTAATACATTTCTTGTCATAGCAACATACATGCGTGTTAAATTACTCCTATAACAAGTTGCTGTTCGATATTTGATCCAAGTGGGAAGTGAATTTAATTCTTCGACTGTATAAGTTAGAAGAAAGCGTATGGCAGCCCTACAAACAATACTGCTATCATTGCCGCGCGGCAATTGGAGCGTTGTTAATCATTAACGATAACCAATTAAATTGATCTGAGTGCGCGCCGAACGAGGGCAATGGACTTTTGACAGAACACCAACTTGTTTACCTCAATACTTGTATTTCTTTAGGAATGGGAACTGTGTCATTGTTGTGGTTTTCATTTGAACTACATATTTTGAAAATGTAGTGCATGATGTATCGTAATTATAAAACAATCATACGATGTTTTCGCTTATATTAACAGTAAATTAAGTACATTGTACGTAATTATTTAACGCAACAAATTACAGGAAACAAAACTTCTCGCAAATATACTTTATTCATTTTCACTTTACATGCTTACTGACATATACGTGTATTTCCATTTAATTAATAAAATTTCGTATTTACACATGCGTGCTCACTACAAAATCAACTGCAATAACGTCTATTACAAACTTAATGTGTTTCAATACAAAAGAAATTGTAACGCGGCTGTTAACCTAAATTAGTAATCTATCAACTTTAAGTTACGTTGAAGTTAGTAAGAAAGCATACCGAGTAATCAGGGCGTTACTTTGCGTTATCGATTAAGCTGGAACTAATGTTGCAATATTTGAAAACCATTACATGAATTTTCACTAAAACATCAAAGTGTTTAAGTGATCTTATCGTAGCACAGATAATGTTTATCGTAAAGGTATTTGGTTCAGCAAAGGGAAAACTAATAGCCCCAGTATTGTGTAAACTTAAGGAAAACTTCTACGAATAACGTCTGAAATTATATATTTTATAGTTAGTAAGGCTATTCCTAGAACTTCAGACAACACGAATTGAATTCCACTTCGGTTTATAGAATTGCTCTTGCCGTTTAAGCCAGGTAGAAGA
The DNA here is from genome assembly GCA_003118335.3 of Papilio memnon. NCBI lineage: Eukaryota > Metazoa > Arthropoda > Insecta > Lepidoptera > Papilionidae > Papilio > Papilio memnon. Next base: position 683,297 of record LD688935.1, read on the forward strand.
AGTAGGTATTAAAGTGTCACATCTATCTAGCCAGTGACTCCAAATGAGGACAAAATCCTGGAATGGAGGATAAGCCCTCCTGCTCGGTGGACAGATGACATAGTGTGAACAGAAGGAAGTCTTTAGATCCAGAAAACGGTGATCCGCAAACTGTAGAAGGTATTGGGCAAGGCCTATGTCCATTAGTCTGACACTGGCTTTTGATGACAATGATGTTAAGACTACCTAAAAGACTATGGAACTGACATAATATTCGCAAAAAACATCATTCTTTTGTCTGTGGTGCAAGAAAAAAGGTTTGTCTACATTGCACAAGATGGCGGCACGACAGACGGCTCGGCGCCGCACCTGCGTCGTCGGCAGTGGGCCATCGCGTTGTAAACTGGTTCCCGCGCATCTTACGCAACGTAATGACCATTAACCCATGCCTTTGTGTACAACAACTACAATGTTTATGTTCGTCTACCGATATTATGAAGTAAGAGCGGGAATATACTGCTGTCACGTTCTAGTACCAGCAGTAGGTATGCCAGCTACTACTCCATTTTACTGGCATGTGTATTATCGCCCTAAGAAGTATAGAACTCTTAATTTAAATTTAACAAATAAACTTTATTTTCAGAAAAAGTGCATTAAAAATTCATGAAGGCCAATATTTTCGTACAAAGAGTAGGTGCCTACTTACTTATCACTTTGCCAAGTTATTACGATTAACGATTAAGAAAATTTATTCGAAATATAAACGTCTACTCATTAGCATCTCAGTTTTCGTTAAAAAGCTATAAAATTACATTTAATCTCTTGATTGTGAGATCATTAGTGGAGCCAGATATAAGTCCTTTACGACAAAGTTAATGTATAAGCTTTCACTTCTTTATTTCCCTTAATACCTTTCAAACTGATTGATTTCAAAAGAAAGTGCCTCTCAGAATCCATTATTGAGTTAATTGAATTTAAAATCGACTTTCTTTTGTCAAGCCCAAAATAAAATCCTTGTAGAAAAGAAAAGGTTTATTGTTTTATAGTTGTTACCGTAATGAAACAATTAAAAGCGTCTATTTACTGTTTAAATCATACTAATACAAATAATATAAATGAGAAAGTTTAGATGGATGGATGTTTGTTAGAGCTTGTAGCCTAAACGGCTGAACGCTTTTCTATGAAATTTGGTATAGATGTAGAGAATAGTATGGAAGAACACATAGGCTACTCACTTTTATTTTTTTTTAATTCCACGCGGACGAAGTCGTAAGCGAAAGCTAGTAAATAAATAATTTCCTACGTTACAGTAGAATGACCTCTAGCGGTATTTTAACATTTGAGAGACAGCTTGTAATCTATCGATCACATTAACATAGGTCGATTTGGAAACGACAAAACATGGGAACAAGACATCCATCTTGATAATACGAATCGATATATCTACGTCGTATGTCGAAGGTACAGATAGCTTATCTTTATCGCTTAATGTTAACATTTACGTAACCGTGAAAGTATTTTTAAATAAAACCTCTCACAAAAATTACAATTGCCTGATCTTTGATATTTAAAATGAATTAAGATTTCGCACCGTGATTAAAGTTGTTAAATGCTCTGACTGAATAAAAATTACACATGCGTAAATTCTTATATTAAGTTAGCTTTCGCCCGCGCCTCCCTCCGCGTGGTATTAAAAAAAAACAAAAGTGAGTAGACTATGTGCTCTTCCAGACTATCCTCTACATCTATACTAAAGTTCATCAAAATACGTTCACCCGTTTAGGCTACAAACGTTAGCAAACATCCATCCATCTAAACATTCGCATTTGTAATATTAGTATGATTAAAATTTTAAATAAATTTAAAGACAGACATTTTTTATTTATCTTAACTAAATGATTTAATAAAAAGTTTTATTGAACTTAAAATGAAGTTATACATAAATCTAATTAAGAAATAATAAAAGCAAGTCTAACGATAATAAATTACATTGTTTACAAAAAGTTTCCATTTCTTTTACATCACATGAAAGGAAAAATAGGTGTTCAAACAATTGTATTATACAAATAAAACTTGGAATTTATGTACCTTTAAATAATAATGACTCATTCGTTTTAAGAATGTGTAATATTTTAGTTTACGAATACAACGTTTGAATTTGGAACATCCGCCATATTGGTCTATTTTCACTCTCACTGAGCATTTTAATTTTCAACCTATTATAGGATACATAAACTTAAAAGCTAATGGATTCTATCTTCAGTGTTTTGACTAAACAGTTTAATTGGAACACTTTAATGGATTGTAAGGATTCTTGGGATATGCTTGGGACATCTTTTGTCTACTAATATTATGGCTAACTAAATAGCAATAATATTGGCTATGAGAGGTCTTCAGAAGTTTAAAAATTTTGGTCTGGAGTGGGAGGGTGAGTTTTTGGTACTAAAATCGCAGAGGACATTGAATGCGATTGACATGTTAATTACAACACATGATGGGTCTGCACTCGAACGTCGTGACTGTTTACTTCACTGTGATGTATTAATTTAAATAAGTCGTAAATCACGCGGTCTCCTGACGCAGTATTGTTGAGCAAATATGATTATCACGAGTATTAAAGCTTACTTTTTATTGTATGGCTATAGTTCCTGAATCTAGACTATATTTACGTAGTTACCTTGTCAAATAAAATGTAGCCAAATCATACTTAACTGGTGTTTTTTTACTGTAAGATATTATATTTAGACATGGCTCATTTCTCATACATCTCATTTTACACTAGAATTCCACTACTACAATAATAAAATATATACTAAAACAAGCGCCACGGCAGTGGAATTCTACGGTTAGAAACACAATTTGCATATCGGGAAATAAACAAAACAATTCCATAATTGTAACGCATAGGGCAGTCTGTTAGTATCGATAAATGAAAACATGTCATATCAAGGAGCAGCGCGAACGAGATAAAGTATCGATAATGAGAACGAATGTCTTTATTGTTTCGATATCGATTGTAGCAGTGCCAACGATTCAATGATATTCAACACTTGAATACGTCCTCGGAGGTCGATGACTCCATTTTTCTTTTCAAACTCAAATCGCTTGATTTGTTTGTTTAGCTGATTATACATAAATAAGAAGATGTATGTGCTTTTAAGAGCAACAGAAATAGTCGCGTTTAAGTGTTCGCAAAATAAGTAAATACACGAATTGCATCCGGGGTTTTGCGTTAAAACCGTATGTAAATATGCTATTTTTATACTACCGTGTTAAAATGCCACCATTTATTTCGTTTGAAGTGTAAAACCTTGAGAAAAGTGAAAACAGAATGCGATAAAATTAATAGGAAGCCATTACAGCGTGTTTTTGCAACTGTATACAAGGTCGGCCCTTATCAATTGTCTCCGGTAGAAAGTGAGAATTTGTTTAACTACAGGATGTTTAATTATTGATTATTGCTTCTAGTTTGTTCCGTTGATAATGGGGACATGCCCTAAGTGACCGAAAAGTCTTATTAAATTCTGGTTATACATTGCCCTCAAGTAATATTTGGTTAGTTGTACTTTCATATGTGTATTGTAATTTGATTTGGTTTAACTGGTCGACCACGGAAGGTGTGAAGCGCAAGTACTTTCACGTATACTGTGTTAAGAAGAACATCTTATTCAATACTATTAATTTTTATACTTAATACAATAAAATAATAAAAGCACGGACTGTTTAGTTAGTCACTTTATTATTACAATAGTATCTCCGAATGTTATTTTATAATGCTGTTGCGTTATTAACAATGCGTGTCTAAACCACATTAGTGTCAGATTTGACGAGGAAAATAAAACATACGTAAGAGATTACTTTGTTGTGGTTTAGTGAATACCTCATTTAAGTCAGTAAATCTTACTACTATTATAAAAGCGAAAGCTTAGATGGATGGATGTTTGTTAGAGTTTGTAGCCTTAATGGCTGAACGGATCTCGACGTAATTTGGCATAGATGTTGAGTCTAGAACACATAGACTACGTGCTTTTGTTTTTTTAATTCCACGCATACGGTGTGTTTTTTAAAGTATTTATATACAGGAATAAGATTACTTGCGTTATTTTTCAGGTGTTCATTTTCTAGTATGACGATATAATTTACAATACCTTAATTTCTGTCTATTGTTTTGAACGTGATCGTTAAAAGACGTCAAAAAAATAACAAAGTCCTAAACATAGAATTATAATCATTTCCTGTCTTTACAACGAATTAAATAGACTTGTTCAGAATATTGATTGAGGTTAAATCATTGTTAGTTAAGAGCCGTAGCGCTCGCGTGTGGATCCATTATGATATGGACACAATAAACAATTGCAAAGATGTTGTACAAAGCGTTGGCAAATAACTCCCGTCCGGCGTGGACCCCGGCGTCGCTTGTCAATAACGTAATAATATTCCGAGGGCGTTGTAGCCCCAAGCTGTAGTCGAAGAGCCAAACAATTTCATTAAGAAGTTAAATTGCAAGAGGATAAACGACCAAAGAACTTGGTTAATATTTGGTGTACGAAGCCATGGTTTTTGTCGCTTCAATTTTCGATCGAAAAATTATTTAGATTATAAGTAATTCACCATCAAAAATGTTTAAACATTTAAATAATTTGTATCCTAGTAAAAAAAAGCTTATTTTATTGTTGGATTTTAATTTAATAAGATTCAGTAACATATTTCTTAATTGTTTAAAAAAAATATCTCGGGATAAATATTTCCTTTTTTCGTCATAGTTGCAAAGTAATATATCGCATAAATGTGTAGTCCGTAATCTGCAACAGCTCTCTGTCTATAAAGTACTGATACTCTATAGGTAGAGTAAATTCCTGCGCGCAGTCAGCACATGAATTAACCATAATGTTGCGTAACTAGGCCTTGGCTGACCGCAGCCGGTCATTCTGTCAGATATCAATCAAGATCTTATTAAATACATGAACAAAAAGATTAACTTTTGTTTATCATTAGAAAAAATATTCGAATTTCGAATAAAGAATACAACAAAATTTCTAAGGGCTCTGTCATAAGTCGAAAACTCGGTCGTTATTCAGCATGCTGGAGTCCCCGCATACGGGTAATAAAATGATCAGTCGAAGTAGACTAGGCGTCGTGCTGAGACTCAATTGAAGAGTAAAATGCGCAGTAAGATAAAGTAAGGACTGTGTAATCAACGCATGTGACCCCTTAGTACTAATGAAAAAGATTCTCGCATGCGGGCGCTATGGCATAAGTGAACAGGAAATCTCTCGCACCACGCACACGGGAGCTAACGACAATGAAACTACACCCTTATACCAATGATGTCATCATCATCATCTCCTCCTCCTTATCCTACTCCCGTAGGGTCGGCGCACCGGGTTTACGTCCTCCAAAAAACTAACGTCCTTCTTGTTACATGCGATTCATCCCTTCTCATAACATGCCACGCTAACCTTTTACTCCTTATTTATACCAATGATGTATCAACGTCTATATCTGAATCCAATGTCAAATACCTTATGCACAATTTCAGTTATATTTTGTCAAAATTGTCGGAAAAAATTAAGTGATGTAATAAAATCTAAAAACCGCAGTGTTTTGTACTGGTTTGCGTTTGTGTAAAGCGTCAAAGTTTATCGTAAGGTCATTGCATTGCTATAATTAGTTAGCAATCATAGCAGCGTATCAAACGTTTAGCGTTTGTTATTTAAATAGCAGTGTTAACAGCGTTATTAGCTAAATGCTAATTAACGGCTAAAATAATTATTCAGATTTAATAACGTTATTAAATCCGTAACGTTATTAAATCGAACAGATTGGCAACACAATAGAAAACTAGTATTAGAGTGATTACCAAATTATAATACGCGGAAATGCAAGAAAACAAATTCAGAAAAAAAAGGGGTATACCAAGTTCCTTGCCACGTCAATTCAAAAACTTTTCTCAGCTAGCGGATCTATTTAGATATCATCATCAACTTGCCCTTATCCCTTACGTAGGGTCGGCACAGTATGTTCTGCTCTTCCATACATTTCTATCAGTCGTCATATCTGATCCACTCCCTTCTTAAGCATATCCTCTTTCACACAATCCATCCATACTTTCCTTCCTCTTCCTTTGTAGTCATCCACATTCATTCTTTACACTTTCTGGTTTATGTCCCCATCGTCTCGTCGCATAACATGTCCATACCACGCTAACCTTTTGTTCCTTGCCACGTCAATTCAAAAACTTTTCTCGGCTAACGGAACTATTTCGACAGTTAAAAGTAATTGCTTAACAATTAGCAACTAGTTGTTGCAAAATTGTAAACTCTTTCGGATTCTCGACAGCCAGTGAGGCGTAACGAATAGTTAGGAATATATAACAGTTCATTAACTGAACGTTGCACTCGACTGTTAGTACACAAAACCGGAATTTTGATAAACGACCACATTTTTTCCTAATCGAAAAAGGTCATAAATTCAATTATAAAATCTTCTTTTGTTTAAAATGATCTACAATTGACTAATTTCATTTAATAAAATATTTATTAAAAACAAAATCTTTTGTGCCTTTCATTTCGTGTCCCCTAAATTTTGCAAACACCCTGTAGATGTCGACTGTAGATAAAAAAAGGTAACCTATGCTTAAAAAGCATCTGCATATTATCTAATCACACATAAAATGGTAATTAAAAATTGATTTATTAGAAATAAATTTTGATTAAAGTTACCTAATACCGTTACGTGGCAATTAAAGTTAGAAATATGAAGACTCGTTTTCTTTAATGTTCCGATTTATACGTTCAAGTGTTAATTAATCTAACTTAAGGCAGTTTTATGTATTAAGTTACATTAATGTAATTGAATATTGAAATAGTTGCCGCCTTTCTTTGATCTGTTACTTATACGTTACGTTAAGCAATTAACTTTTTAAGATCTGTAATTCAATAAACGCTTAAACAGAGATAGATATAGGTATTTGTATACCTATCTCTGTCTCACTAGCTTTTACTGAATTTCCCGGAGAGATTACATCGTGACGACTAGATTATAGGTAACTGTTATTGGTTGCTAATTACTAGAAATGAATGTATCCATAATTGTAGAAATGTATGGAAGAGCAGCACATACTGTGTCGATCCTCCGTAGGGATAAGGGCAAGTTGATGATGATGAAGAGTTCTATCCACAAAGCCACTATTCATTTCAATTCAAAGTTGCCATAGCTAAAATAATTAATTATTTTTACAAACCAATAAATATTATGAAAGCGTGACAGTAGTTTATTTAAATAGAGTATGTTTTAAATTCTTTAAAGTGATGTTTTAAAATATTTAAATATCCATTTAATATAGAACAATACGTAAAAAAAAGAGTAATCTATATATATATAAAAATAAGTCGTGTTAGTTACACCATTTATAACTCAAGAACGGCAACACCGATATGGCTGAAAATTGGTGAGGAGGTAGCTTAGAGCCAGGAGACGGACATACGATACTATTTATTCCGTTCGACAGCGATGGATGGATGGGTGTTTGTTAGAGTTTGTAGAGTTTGAGTTAGCCTAAACGGGTAAACGGATTCGATGAGATTTGGTTCTGTACCGTGGAGGATTGTCTGGAAGAACACATAGGCTACTGACTTTTGTTTTTAATTCCACGCGGACGGGGTCGCGGGCGAAAGCTAGTATACAATACTACAATTCTTATATGTGTCTCTATTGAATGAAAATTAAAAATAATTTGATAAAACATCACTATTATTTAGTTAGTAAATTAATAATAAAACGCGTACATATCAATAAATCTAAGTTTGCACACGAGCCATCTGACTCAGCATTCAGGGATCTTTGACGTGGGATATGTTACAAGGTCGAAACATTTGTATTGTAATTATTGATTGGCAGGAAGTTTCTATTTCCTTTAAATTAAATTTTAAAAGTGTTGGTCACGATTTAAATTGGACGTGTTGTATTGTTTTTTTTTTGCGGAATGTAACAGTTATTGAAAAATCCAAAGCTTTAATCTTACTAATATTATAAATGCGAAGGTTTAGATGGATGGATGTTAGAGTTAGCCTAAACTGCTGAACGGATCTCGATGTAATGTGGCATAAATGTAGTGGATAGTCTGGAAGAACACATAGGCTACTTGCTTTTATTTAATTCCACGCGGACGGATTCGCGAGCGAAAGCTAGTGCTTTATAAACATAACATTTTCCTATTATCTTTTGTTTGTTCTTATTTCGACTGCCGAAACGATATCACTCATTTGTAAAGTATAAAAGCGATGTGATGGTTTTGTATAAGTGAGTCTAGTGGAAGCCTACTTTAACTTCATAGTGTTGTTAAAAAAAGTGCATTCGTTATTGACGTGTCGGACGGCACACCTATATTTTGATATTTATACATCTGAAGGGTAAAATTCCTATGTTAATTTAAACTCATAAAAAGATAAAACAAAACACGTTCTTTTGTTTCTTTAAACGCGCGCGCTTTGTTTAAAGGTTACATTAATTCTTGCAAAAATAAAGTTAACTAAAAATAAATAAAAACAATTTTTCTCCTCGAGGTTTTAGACGGATTCGAAATCATCATCTATATATCTATATCTTCTATATCTATACATATAATAAAATTGGAGTGTCTGTTTGTAATATATTATCAAAAGAAAAATTCCAGATTTCGATATTTGCGTTGCGAATAACGAAAATCGCATTTAAAAAATTTTTTGTCTGTCTGTCTGTCCGCAAGCCGAGTTTGTTCAGGGTAATCTCCGAAACGGCTGGGCTGATTTTAACGGGACTTTCACTGGAGGGTAGCGGACACAGCGGACGGGCATATTATAGGGTACATTTTTTTTAATTCCGCGCTGTCAAAATGGCGACCGGACCGCTATCTATGGAACGGGTCGACCGATTTGGACGGGACTTTGACTGGAAGGTAGCTGGTAAAAAGTAGATGCACTCGGGAATGTTATAGACGACCTTTTTTTTTGATTCCACGCTAATTAAATTTGCGGGCGAAAGCTCGTCATTAGTAAATGTAACCAAATAACCTCTATTTTCATTCACTTCACCAATTTAGGAAAACGCAAATGTCTGTCAAATATTTAGCATGCTTAGTATGCGCTATTGATAAAATGTGTATATATTAGCAAATAATTCATTTAAACCGTCGTGTGTGACCAATTTGTATAGAATTGGCACGTTCGACATTAACACAACTTTACTCGTATTGCTAACAGCAGCACAAGTAATGCACATACGCAATACCAGTCTAGACTTGCGCAAGATAATCGTAACGTCTGAAGCAACCATTAGTGTTAAAAAGGTATGTAATAGTTTAACATGTGAGTCAATATACGAAGATTTGACAGGAACTGAAGAGTCGAGTTAATAACCTAATTGTTCACAAACAGAAAAAGCTGGTGACATTTATGTACAGCTAGCAACTGATGACTCTACTCATATCGAGGAAAAGACTCTAAAAGATAACAATTGCAGGAATTGCATCGAAGGAAGGAAGGGGAAATATTGAACTGACGTAAACATACTCTCGGCCTACGTTCGATTGATTTTAATGACTGTTTTAAAAGGAAGCCATTTATAAGTAGAAGTCAGTTGGTTAATATAATAATTATTAATGAACTAATTGGTTTTGCGATTTCTTTACATTATTAACCGAATGGGCAAAACTATTCAAAAGCATTCAAGGCGGGACGCTTTTCTATAGACCTATTATACGTGTTTGGAATTGAATCGCCTCTATCGGTGATCGGTACACTCCCCGCTGAGTTATCGCGACTCTAAGTCTTCAATGGTTGTAGAAAGTGAACCACATTCTGACAGCTGTTTATAGCAAATGTATCGTGAATGGCAAATAAATTGAACTAAATAGTACATATAGGTACTCTTTTTATAAAAGCTACAAATTGGGCAATACTGAAGTATCAAACATTTATACTCCGTCCACGTAGAATTTAAAGAAAACAAAAGTAGATAGCCTATGTGTTCTTCCAAACTATGCTCTACATCTATGCTAAATTTAATCGAGATCCGTTCAGCCGTTTAAGCTACAATTTCTAACAAATATCCATCAATGCATCCAAACTTTCGTATTTATAATATTAATAAGAAGTAAGATTTTATCATTATTACGAGTACACATAAATTAGTGCCATTGCATTCAGGGAGATTGCACAATTATTTTATTACTAATAAGTAGAGTCAGCAATAAACAAACTCAATGCTCTAGTTATTTTTTGCAAACCGTACCTAGCAACGAAGCGAAAGTGTTATGACGAGTGACCTTTTACTTCCCTATCGCCTACGCATCTCTGTCATATGTGTGTCGTACAGCCTACTTTTTTTATTTCAAATCCTACAATGGTAATAAACCTGTTCACAGAAAAAAGATCTCTATTTACTTCGTGATAATATTGATTACTCCAAAGCAAGGCCACGAGACAGATTGGATAACGCTTATGCAAGCTTATTGTTTGATTAGACAAACGCTTATACTGCGTCCGAAAAAAATTGGCTGCAGTTTATTGTAAATAGACATTGTGACGTAACGACCCATTTGGGTCGTGTCATCTGCTGACACGGAGACTATTTATTTATATTGTGACGAGATATTTCAAAAGG
>LD688935.1:697140-718700 GCA_003118335.3 Papilio memnon
CCTTTACCATAAGTGTTATTTTCTATTTCTAATGTGATATTCAGTAAAAGTATAAAACTGTATTGCAGTAGCGCAGGTCAATAAAAGTATTTATCAAGTGGACGTAGATGGGCGAGGCAGCAACGTATGGAATAGCCAGCGCGTGCTGGCTGCTTGCCCTGCATAACTATCTACATCCGTAAATTGCTTTTACTTTAAGGTGTATTGCACTATAGTTAATGTTTCCTAAATGTACAAGACTCCTATAACCTATAACCTAGCAGTTAAAAAACATAGGTGTAAACTTGTTTAATTCTCAAATATTTTTGTAACAGTGTCATATCTGTTTTATCCAATTCTGGAAGATTATTATAATCATCCACAATACCTTGATTGTTTTCATGCAAGAGTTTTGGTTTTCGCAACCGCCCATTGGAAGTGTACAACCCAATCCATAAATATTATGAAGAGGAAAGATTTGTATTTATGTATGTATTGAAATAACTCAAAAATTTCTGGACCGATTTAAAAAAATCTTTCACCGTTAGAAAGATCATTTATCTGTGAGTAACATATTTACGCGGGCGAAGTCGCGAGCAATAGCTAGTACTTTATAAAGGGCTAATATAATAGGCAGCAGTAACCACTTACTGAAAGGCGGTTACAAGAACGGAAGATTACCGTGCGAATGTTCGCTAGTTTACACAAATTGGCGCATAAACATCACCGCTAATGCAATACTAGAAGTGTTTCCTAGAAACATTAGTACACGACAGCAATCAATTGCTTTGTAAACGATGTAAAATTTCTGTTTTTTGTTATGATCAGTCGATCGTGAAATGGAAAACTGGCACTTATCCTCAATAGACATGTTGGACTATAATTTAGTTGAAACGTAGCGACTTACGATGTAAATGAAACATTGTGGGACTTCAAATGACAGGTAAGACAATTGCGTTAGAGAAAGTACCTTTACAGGTGTAATCAGTAAGATGAAAGATAGAACTTAAGGACTAGAAAAAGATAGTTCTCTTCATTTGGACTAACCAAGAATAGTTAAACATTTGAGTCCCGAAATTGTATATACGAAGGAGTTGTCATCTAAAGAACGACAAGGTGTCATTATTATTGCTATTTCTGTTAATTATAAGCGACAATGTTTGAATACAGCATGAAGAAACGCAAACAAAAGATTTGCGACAATTACAAGATGTTTAAAATCTAATGGTTGTTTACTGCCGACTTTCACCGTGTAAAAAAAAATCGTTTGTGGTTTGATATTAAGCATGGTAAATCGAAAGAAGACTTCTTTGTTAGCGAAATTGATTTTATTTGCATTTGTTCAAGAATTTTAGAACATGAATTTGTCTTTGTAATCTCATTTTATCACACAAAATATTTCTTCTCTAATCTTATGAAGAAAGCGTTTTTAATGTTACAACTTTCTAATATGTTTAAAATACACTCAAATTGTACCGTTAAAATTTTATTACTTCTAAAAATTAAAGGATAAAAGTTGTATGCATCTACAACTTTCCAATAGAGAGAAGATAAAACACGTGGTTGGTCTCACTTCGGATTTGACGATGACTGTACAGTCGTGATCATGTATCCTAATCGAAAATTGTGGACACTATGTTGTTGTCATACTGTCCAAATTACTGAAGTCGATTTACGTCGCGACTGTACAAGGATTGACGTGAGTCGATTGTACAATGCCATGGACCCATTATACGAATGCCCCATTATCCCTTAATGCGGCTCGGGTTACGGGTTACCTTTCATAATAGTACGTCTTTAAGATGAATTGGTTCGGATTAGGAATGCGGGAGACGTGATTGAACGGGCAGCGGGAAACTCGGGCGCTCCATGTTTGGTAATGAAGTTTTTTATTCGAAAGTTTGATAGATCCTACGTAATATTTATTACTCTCTACCAAATTATTAACTTTAAAAATAACCTACTGATGTATAAATTAAGCCATTTGTTTACCAAAAGGACTTTCGCTATTATTTTTAATTTAACATCATGTTAATGTTATACTGGCTTTTGCCCGCGTGACCAGCTTACATATGTGTTCTTCCCGATTATGTTCTACGTCTGTGCCGGATTTCATTAAGATCCATTAAGCTGTCTTAAAGATACGTGGTAACAAACATTCGCATTTTTAAAGTAAGAAGATAGATAAATATTTGTTAATATATCAATATTATAATAAGAAAATAAATCGAAATAGCTACTTTGTTTAAATGGATTCAGGCGGAATACAAATTCACCGCAGTGAAATCAAACCTTAATATTATATTTTCCGTAGTAATATTTGGTAACTTGTAACAAGGGCTAATCAAATACCTCACCAGTTTAACAAATTCATGCTACGTGGTACATTCCTGAAAGATTGACATTCGATAAAACTTATATTTTTCAATTTCATAATGCACATGATATTCGTTAGAATGATTTGGATCGGCCAAGGCCAACGCGATCATAATCCAATCTAGATACCGTTCAAGACAAACCACATTAATGAGGCCTGTAACTTAAGAGTCGAGCTAAATACGAGTGCATTTACCGTTCTCGATAGATAATAGTGCGGTCTGTAATAAATTAAATTAGTACTGTCGATCAATCTTACTAATATTATTATTGCGAAAGTTTAGATGAATGTATAGGATAGATGTTTTAGAGTTCGTAGCTTAAATTGATGAACGGATGTCGATTAAATATGATATAGACATAGTCTGAAAGAATACATAGGCTACTTATTTTTGTGTTTGTTTTTTAAATCGACACAGATGTCATGGGTCAACAATGTTAGCCTTCTTTGGCATACGAATAATTTTTCTTGATAGATGTTGCTTGTTTTTAAAGCATTACTTTTTATCACTCTCAAATTTTTCATATTAATTGAAATTAAAGCTGTTAATGCAGAAGGAAATAGACATCTATTTTTGGAGACTTTTCTACATGCTATCAATTATACAAATAAAAAAAATCTGTATTTCAAATTATTGACAAGAACATTATTTATCCCATGTCCAAAGACACCACCCCATGACAAAAGAAGATGACAGTAGTAAGTAAACACAACAGGAGTGGGAATCATTAAAATGACACGTCGCGGTAAAAAACCGAATAGATCCGACAAAAGGTTAAACTATACGATAAAGTACGGAACCCTTCGTACGTCGATCATTCGAGTATCCGTGGGAATAAAACTGACATCGGCGGTAGCAGATTTGCATCTGTCGCCGAACGATTTTGAAATTCGACATTTAATAAACTCACTAGAAATATAATTGAATTTGGTTGACATTATTCATAAAAAATAACACAATCATGACAAATAAGTAACTTTTTTTTCTTCAAACAATACATTTTTCTAAATATATTTTTGTTCTAATCAAGACAGAGAGCCATACACAATTTCTGTTTTCATTCACCTTATATTTCAATTTAATATATTGGTGAGATTACAAACTATCTAAATTCATAATTCGTAGGTGACCCGTCTACAATTTCTTTTAATATAATTCATGCAGTGTTGCATAGCAGTGGTTGCTACTAGGAGGTAATGAGTCGGATATATCTCTTTGTTGGTATTGTTCGGACCAGTTTTATGTTAATCTCTTGTTAAAACTAGTAACTTTTCTATGAGTATTTTTTTTACCCATATTGTGAATGTATATTGACAAATTTATGAAGCAATTAACTCTCCTTTTGCCGTCTTTTCTCAGTCTATTATATTAAATTTTATGCAAATAATTTTAGCAATAACATTAGACCAGGTAATTTTGTACAGAAGAAAAAACGATATGAAAATAAAAGTCACAGTTTTAAATTATTATATTGTATTATCAAAGAGGTAATAAAATCTGATGAAACTTCGAGAAGCATTTGAATAATTAATTTTTTTGGTATACATGCTTAAAAAATTATGTCTATTTTAAAACGAACTTAATGGACTCCTAAAGACTACGATTAACAACAATGTAGGCGACAAAATAATATAAACTTAATTTACAAAATGCGGTGCTCATCTTATCCTGTTCAGTTACATTATAGATAAATTCAAATGTCAACATAATTCAGGTTAAAAATAATCAGAAGTCGAAACAAAACATTTCTGAGGCTAATCAGAGCATCGCCCGCTATTTAATAACTACAGAGTGCGTTTCGTTACGCCCCAATTAAGAGGATTAGCTGGAACAAACGCAGTTAATTACGAGCTTACTTAAGCATGGCTCAACTCTAGTTCAAGCTGCAAGAGTTATGATGCCTGTGAATAGATGGCGTAACTGGACCAGAATAAACTGAGAATCTACGTAAGTTATGATAATCGCTGCTATTGTCTAAAGTTATTATTACAGTATGCAATACGACATTCTTTTGTTTGATTTTAAAGATAACTGAAAGAGTTGAATTCGTTCTAGACATTTACAGAGGGTCTATCACGAATGTTTGCGTGACAGTTTCGATTATGTATCCCGTCATAAGAAAAATTGTTGTTATACTTTATGACCGTCGCTGCACAAATTTTGGCGATGGTGTTACGAAAACGACCTAACGAATATTCGTGATAAGTATACCTAAGAACCTAATAATTACCTACGTTCCTACTTTCTTATCTCTGCTTAGTTACTTTTATTTACACCTGTTTTATGAAGTGAACCAAAGAAACAAACAGGAATAGATTTCCATAATTATGTTATCAATTGCATAGATTGGCTTTAATAAGATAGACTTAGAAGCTATTTATAAACGAAAATTTTGCCCACATGACGGTTAAATTAAAGGTCAAATATACGAAATTTACCATTGTTGACTTATGCAAAACAATGAAACAACACGTAATAATAATTTCAATCTGCATGATAATTCTTGTATATTGATTGGTATTCGAAAGTAAAAGTACGCTTGCGAAGGTTACCTCAATACGTTAACCGTTCATTAATAATTATACGAGTAGCCGGTGTTCACGATGCACCGAGCGCGATGCACTAACATCCCGTCACTCTCACTTTCAGAATACACACCATAGATCTAAGAATACATAGAATGATATGAAATTTCTAAGGGAGTCATTTAATGCTGTACATTATAAATGGGGTTCATCTTTTTGACAATAACCGCTACATTCTTTTGGTTCTAAAACATAACATGTACAGTAAAAGTAGATATCATCAGAAAAGAGTAAAAGTTATATTCCTGTCATGAATCTATACTAATATAATAAAGCGTAAACACACACTTCTTTGTTGCCTAAGATGTCAGCAATTACAGCGTANNNNCTTACGTCACGATTTAGGCTATATATTTTCACGCTATTAAACTTAGGGGGTAAATATATTGGATTAAAAATCCTAATGTGGGAAAAAGACCATAAGTTGCTGCCAATATCAAGGAAGCAAAATTGGCAATGTCAAAGACCTTAGTTGTCATTTGTGCATTTGAATTTTGGACATTTGACAAATGTAGACAATAAAAAAAGTTTTCATAATTTCAAGCGGATGAATCCGCAAGGGAACAGCTAGTTTAAATAATAAAGAGTAACAAAAGTGTTTTATAAGAATTACTTTGTTTAAAACTTGCCATGTCTATTAATGTATTGTGTTCTATATCACGACAGACAGATCGTCTTTGTTACAGCGTGCCCGAGGCTCAATGCTCTGAAGCTGCACTTTCACGATTCTCTTACTAATTACAAGCTCCGAGGCTATTCTCATTGTTCTCAGTTAGTCCATGTTTCTTTGCAAGAATTGCAATTGTTACAATTGCGATGAGACATTACGGTTAATGGATAATTATAGACTGGTATCCGGAAATCTACTTTACTTGGTACAAGATAAAGTGAGTAAAATTATTAATTATATGATATGTACAGGAAAAGTCTGGAATTGTAAAATGAGCCAATAGACTGTTTAAGCATGCTAAATTGCATGAATAATTCTTTCTAATATTATAAATGGGACACAAACCAGAAAGTGTTAAGAATGAATGTGGCTACAAAGGAAGAGCAATACCGAAGAAAGTATAGATAGATTGTGTGAAAGAGGATATGCTTAAGAAGGGAGCGGATTCAGATATGACGGCTGATAGAAATGTATGGAAGAGCAGCACATATTGTGCCAACCCCCCGTAAGGGATAAGGGCAAGTTGATGATGACTAATATTATAAAAGCGAAAGTTTGGATGGATGGATGTTTGTTAGAGTTTTTAGCCTAAACTACTGAACGGATCTCGATTAAATTTGGCGCAGATATAGAGAATAGTCTGGAGGAACACATAGGCTATACAATTTTTTTTAATTCCATACGGACGTCGCAGGTTAAAGCTACTTTAGATATAAAAATGAGAGTATAACAATATACGGCGACAAGGATGTTCGAATATGGCATTTGGTCCTGTTACCATTCGCGGATTATGTGACCCAGTGTCGAGTTGTTGCAACGACCGAGACTGTCGTATAAGTCCGCCACCGCCTCTGCATTTCTTACTTTATCCTATTACCCTAATAAGATTTGTAAGTGTATTAAGGTTGAAGTGTGTAATTATTTCAATTATTTTTAAACTTCACTTCATATTTTTTTACTATGTAAATGCCAACAGATTCATACAAAATGCATTTGCATACTTTGCATTTTAGGTTACCTTTTGTAAATGTTAAAATAAATGTGATTAAGTGCATTCGCAGTTACTAAAAGCAACAAGAGCGTGCGCACACCTGAAACTAAATTATCGCATAAATGTTTAGTCTCGCTTTGATTCCTATGAGCTTATATGGAGGTGCGCACACTACTCGATTTTTAGAGCAATTAAACAATCAAACGTACTGCGTGTGTGTCGACAATCGTACAGTTGTGCGATTGTTTAGTCAAAAGTGCGCCCGCTCTTATAATTATGTCCGGTAAAGTAAGATCCTTGGCCAGTCCTAATGGAAAGTCATACCCACTCACTCACTCCATTCATATCAGAGAAGGACATCAAAGATTTTAAGCGCATTAATAATGCGCCTAATAAAGAGATCACTATATCATTACAACAGTTTCAGTGACCTAATAATCCAAAAACTATTAAAGGTAATGCTGACCTTTTACGTTGGCAGTTTTAGATAATTATTTATTATTTATACTTGAATCATCGGATGAATTAATTTAATATTATTACTCAAAAATAAAATATTTATATGCTTGTATCTTCTATTATGTTTTATTTAAAAATTGCGACATCCTTTCAATAACAGATTAACTGAATACTGAAATTATACGTAATTCTGATTTCATATTTATTTCTTACTAGTCTTCGCCCGTGACTCCGTTCGCGTGGAATTAAAAAAAAACAGAATTAAGTCGCCTACCTGTTCTTCCAGACTATCGTCTACATCTATGCGTTTCATATAGATCCATTCAGCAATTTATGTTACAAACATCCATCTAAAATTTCAATTTACAATATTAGAAAAATTTCAATGATTGTTTTATTGGTTAGTAATCAAGTTGATTAATATTGAAATATCTAGAGTATTGTAAAAGTATAATATGCCGTTGACCGACTAACCTCGCACTTAACCAACCATTACTATGGCTCCAATTCTAAACGCACTTGCTTATTACTTTTTTGTTGCTCAATTTCGATTAATTCCAATAGTTCTAATTTCGTTCTTGTGTATTACATTCAATATCAACACATATAAATTACTTCTCTTTTTTAAGGTTAGGATACCGTTGGTAACATACTTTTCAAATACGTATTTCGTCTGTTTTACTTCGCTGTTCTTTGACTATTTATCCTTTTAACTGTATGCCAATATTACTATCCAAATCTATTAATGTATATTTCGCATTTAAGTTGTCGATGGTCAACACAACCTATGTCCACACAAACTAATGATACCTAGGTGTATAATGTTCTCGAAGCATGATCATGAACTTCTCGTACAATAAAGATTAAGGGCCTGACCCACCACTGGCTGATAGAGGCTCAGATAGCTTAAAAATGACGTTACTCTCAGATAAGGGAACAAAATCCGATATTTCCATCACATATTTTATACGTTCGATTGTTATCAGGCAATTTACAATTTGGCGGGACAGGCCCTGAAGGAATTAAAGCGGTGATAGACAGGTTCCTGATAGGTACAAGTTCTGCAACTACAAGATGCCATCTGGCAATCTTTAGATGTTAGATTAACATATCATTCATATCATTTCGTGTCTTCGTTCTGATATCATTTTGCAATCTCTCTGCTATCTCATCATTCCAAAAATCACCTGATAGCTTGTCAAATTCATAACGAGATTGACAACTCAAAAAAGATCGTTCTACCTATACCTACAGTCTTAAATTTCTATATCAATTATTGTGTAACAACATTAGCGAGAGTTTTAAGATTGAATCTGCCACATGTGCACCTTTTATCTATTCGATTAACTTTATAATTTAAAAATAAATATCGATTCATAGAAATACTGGCCAGAAATATAAAGTCATTTCTTAAATAAAAAAAAAAACGCATCATGAAATGGGTGCTCTTTCGTTACTGGCATAAGAAAAATACGTAAAATGAATAATGAACCGCGTTAGTTCCGACACGCCATCTATCGTCTGTCAGTCGTGTTTAATTTATAGTATCTGAGTCAGCCAGTGTTCTCTTCCTAAATTGGGTGGTAGTGAGTCAAATGGATGCAGTAAACAACGCTCCCACACGGTAAGTAATTGTATATTGTAACTGTTGTCTGAAACGCCAAAATTGAATTATTTTTTACGTCACGAGTCAATGTGAGGTTACCTTGATGATAACGGTTACGCTGTACTCGTAAGCATTACCGTGGGTATGGTTTTTTGCTAAGTACCCGTGCAAAAATCGTTCTTTTTTTCAAATTTTGTTGTTATCTGTCTGTTGGCAGAGTTTTTAAATTAAGGAAAAGACTAGCAAATAAAATTTATATTATAACTCTTTACGTTGTATTACATGATATATTACCCTATATAATTATCCACACCCATATTCAAAGCAGAATAAATACAGACAGAGTTATGAATGAAAGACAAATAAGAACTACCAATACAGCTGGATAGATAACCTATTATCTATTTATTAATAAACACTGGGTTAAAGATATGACCCCATTGAACTACTCTATCACAATGCAATAGACATTAAAATGGAACAGATTTCTCTACACTGGTTGCTGACCATTTAGTATCACTTACCATCACTCAAAAGATAAGGGTTTACGTAAATAAAAATTATGATTTCTTAAACATCCGTTTCCGAATGCGTATGCAAACATTGTAGTTTATTAGGTGCGTTTAAAATTATAGTGGCCGAAATTAGTTTGGGAATCGTTGCACCCAATCGACGAGGATATTTTTAAGTTTTTTTTTATAAGGATGTGAGTAATACGAAAGTGAAAATTAGTGATTCCGTTTTATTTTTAATTTAAATTAGCTTACAATAAGGTTAGAGGAAGAGAGCAATAAAAATAATGTTCATTGTTCAGTGAATTAAAAAATAGCGCATGCAAGAACATAACTGGGTCTTTACACTATAGCACTATAATAAAATGTAACGACCTAAAATAGTTCGCACCTAGAATTCTGTAAATCTAGTTCATGTCAGTTTTAGAATTGCTATACTATTATTACCATAGAACCACTAAGACGGCACTGATACTAATCGGAAACAATACATCTTTGCTACCGGTGCTCTAAAAACCCGTTCAATAAAACCGGTCTATAGCTGGATATCAATCTATGGTACATCGATAGATTAGTGATGGAAGCAATGTTTATGACAGATTAAAAAAATGATTTTTTTTGTTAAAACATACCAAGAATATTACTGGACTTATTATAAAAGCCATATTTAATTGTGCCGTACAAACGGGTTCGGGTCCCGCGGCACAACCTACCCTTGAACTACGAATGCACCGGAGGGCATAATATTGTAAACTATGGGAATGGTACTCACCAGCTCGAAGACTGCCACACCTCCTGCAGGTGCCTGGTCTCTGTCAGTGTCAATCGAGTCAAGTCTGGTTCTGTCAAGCCTATAGGCGCCAGAGATGCTGCCTGAGGATGCACCCTTAGGTAGCATCGCTGTACCGTAATTGTTTCGAACGCGAAACCAAATTTCGAGCGACCCCATTCGCTACTAGAAATTGACACGCCGGTTGTGTCTTCGCGTTGTCGTACAAGCAACCACTTCCTATGACCAAATCGCACGCGTGTTCCCGATCGACTCGCGTGGCTGCTTGCTGACCACTTTTTCCGTACACCTCTCCGCAGGCCCCGCGCCCGTCCGTACCGGAGAGGGATTTTCTGTGTACCCGCCCGTGCGGAAGAAAAAAAAATAGGCCCGGTTACCCTCATTAACCCGGGCCGCGAAATTCAAATGATGATCGTATGAACGCATACGATCTGTACCGAACATTATTGAAAAAATTACCACTATGAGACGCAAGGTTACGAAATGTAAGGGTTAAAAAACAAAATTTAATGTTACTTAAAAAGTGTAGTTCTTAACCATGGCTTGTGCGTTTTTCCAGACTATGTTCAACACCCATGCCAAATTTCATTGTAATCTATTCAGCAGTTTAGGCTATAAACTCTAACAAACATCCATCCATTCCTCCATCCAAAATGAGTATAAAAGAAAGTGACCCCATCACTATAGAATATTTCGCTAACTCATTCGTATACCGCAATCAATTAACATACTGTTAAAACATTTATTGACATTGTTTGCTATGGAATATTTTTTTCGCTAATATTGTAACGGCTCGCCTACATTCCTATATAAACTACAATAGACGAAATAGGCATTTTTTCTATGAATTTAATAACAGTTACTTTTATTAACTATCTCTCATTTATTCCTACTAAATTGAGACTAAATAATTTGTGCAATTCTGCTCTTATTCTCACATTAGTCACTAAAACATAATGTTCTACTAACTTGCTCTCTCACAACATAATTAGCCCCATCTCGTCTCGTTAGATTCTCGTCAATATTATGTTAATTTCGTTAGTGAACTGTTGACAAACAAATTTATCCTTGAATTTTTACCGTAGGTCACATGTGTATAATGACCGCCCATTGTGCGAGAACAATTAATTCTTCCCAAACTCGCTCCCTTAATTCGACTCTTATTGGGAACATACGAACCAGTTAAATGTCTAAGTATAAGAATAATTCGATTATGTGTTCCCAACTTTTTTTCTCTCGTATACCCTTTCGCCGATTGTTAGTGGCCTGTACTCGGAATTAATCCCCGCATAGAAACTCCTTTCTCATAGATTGTAGAATACTTTTTCTTTTAAAACGGCCGTGTTCTCTATTTTACCGGTTCTGTCGTCTGAAGGACATATTTAAATATTACCCACGACTTTGGTAACGGGTTTAACTCCGTGTTTGATACGTTATTTGCATGACAGATTTGTAATGAATATACAAATATATAACACATATATCTTCTCTAAATTAACAATAAACGTCGATTTGAGATATCGGGTGATATCCTGCTTTAATTTCCTATTTATTTTGGTTTTCACTTCACTTTGTAGTATTTGGTTGATCACAAATATGCCCTGTGGTTTTCTCTAACATCCTGTATTTAACAATAAATTGTAAACATCTTATGTTATCATTTTTCCCTCTTTTGATTTTTTGTTCTTCATTAATCTTTGTTAATTTTATTCTTAGACATAAGCTGGTCCAAATTGATAGCAATAGGGTCTACTTTATTGTGTAGTCTATATCTGTACGTAATATTATGAAGAGGATTGGATTTTTGTATGTATTAAAATAACTAAAAAACTGGATCGATTAAAAAAAATCACCATTAAAAAGCTACGTTATCATTGAGTAAAATAGGCTATATTTTTTATTCGTTTTTAATTTCAGGCTGCCGAAGTCGCGAGCAACAGCTAGTTAATTCAATAATACACACGCTATCTACTTATCCGCTTTAGGAATATCGGAAGTTCCTTCCATATTTGGACGCTATGTCTAGTGTCCTAACATAATAATGGAAAATTCATTGTACCAGTGAACTTTGTTCAATAAATCTTTCTGCTATAAACAAAAGCATTATATCACCAAGGAGATTTTATGATCGCAAATGTCACAAGCTACTGGCATAGTTATAAGATTTATTGAAGTGCAATATAGCAATTAAATACCTATATATGCGTATTTTCACAAAAACATTCTTATTTCCTAGTCTAATTTTCAAATCCCAATAAAAACAAAAGATCCGTTGACTGTAGTTGTTTTAATATTAGAACAATTAGTTAAAACATTACATTTTTTTAATCGAAAAGAAAAAAAATTGGCGCCATGGCGAGGACATTGTAAAATTAAGTGTTCATTCAAAATTTCTATTAAGCAAATATAAATCTTAAAGTATTGTATTAAGGATTATATTGGCTTGTATGATATCGCTGGCTTGATAGGGACTGGCTAGATTATTTAACGTATTTAGCATTGTTGTGCTGTACTTTACTTTCATTTGTTTACACACAATGCGGATACGAGACAGATCATTATCAGTACTTACTTTGCATTTTACTGTTTCTTGTTTTTGTACTCCATTTTTTTTTTATTGCAACACAATTTATTTTTTATTACCTTAACCAGGAAGGTTAAAAGGTATTCACTCTTGATCTTTTCCACGTTTTTATTTACATAATAAAATAAAAAGTTAACATTTTTCCAAGTAAAGCTTCTGGATGATTTTGATAAATAATAACAGTCAGTTTTACAGAAACAGAAAGAAACCAGAACAGTTTTTAACTAATTGATAAAAATTGAAAACATTAACATAGAAGAGATGGGTTAAAGTAGAATCGACGAATTAAATAAAAAAATCTACGAAGCCAATATTAATCCCACAGTCGTGAAAGTAAAATTATTCTATTACATTGTCCATATAAAAAAGTTCCTGATAAATAAATTAAGTATCGAAATAAAAAGTGACATTTATTAGCTGGAGATATCAGAAAATCGGTCAAGCATTTTAATGACTTTAGCAGCAGATATTCCAAACGGTTACAGTAGCTACCTAAAGTTTCGGTTGTGCATCCGATAAAAACTAGAGTCACGTTCAAGGGCATCGCATTCACTGACCGAGTTATCTGATTGTCAGGTTGTATTTGTTTTGGTGCGCACCACCGTAATAGTGATAGCTTACCGCATCATTGGGTTCATAATCTTCAATGCTTACTGACAGTAGCTTATTTTTGTTGATGTACCACGAAGACTGCTCTAAAACCATATATAACTCTTCATTGCGCTGAAGGACTTTTGTTTTCCTGAGATAGGAGATATTTTTGTCAATATAGTTAACTTTAAGGATTTTTGTTTCTAGTTTAAATTTTTATTATTTATTCATATAAAACAAATGCTATTTACTCGTATGTTTATTTCTATGTTCTTAAAGTGGCTTTGGCTGACGAAGTTTTTTTAAAATTATTAAAAAGGTTACCGATGTCTCTAGCTATTAAGGATTTTAGGTTTAGTGAGGCGTGATGGTGTTCTCCTCGAATTTCAGTCGTCGTGCGTCGCGTGCGCTCGGCTACCCATCTATCTGAATTAATAACTTTGATATGTGGTAGCAATGCGGTGAAGCGGTAACTGTAGGAATCGAACTACTGACTTTAGTAAACTCTTTAGAGTTTACTAAACTCTTTAGAGTTTACTAGGTATACCACGCGGATTCACTCGCGTCAGAATTTTAATTTCAGATACTTCGTATTTTCCGTGGTTTTTTATTTTGACTTTACAAAAGACGTAGCTTGGTGTGTTAGACTTTTAACGCAAGTTTCAAATTCAATTAATACTTCTTGAAAATATGGCTTTCATACATATAAACCCCCTTTATAATATTATTATTATATTTATAATATTATTTTCTTCTCTGAACATGGCCGGGTTATATCATAAAGTTTGTTTTTAAGGAAATATTTCGTCACGGATTATAAATCATACAGACAGCGGCACATCGTCACATGTGTCCAAATTGAAGTTAAATCCACGCTACCTGTCTCATCCCCCGGCACCCTTTGTGCTTATTCCCTACCACTATCTCTTTGTTGGATGTTTTTTGTTGATTGAATTACGGCTTGTGAGTTTGTAGCCACCATTCGATTCGGCCGCATTCCAGCTGCTAATTTGAACGTATTAAAAGATCGTGTATTGATGTTAGAAAGAGATAGTGAGGTTACATGTTTGTTATATCTTTTCATTAAATATTTGTTTGAGACCATCCATCTAAGGCTGAACGGTTTTTTGTGGGATATAAACGCCTTATTGGACTATAAATTTTACTCTTAGTGTTTGTGTTTTAGATAGAAATTGTATGACCTCTTTCTCGTCTTCGTGTGCGTGACAATGTCATATTCTCAAAGCTTGTTAGAATACTTTCAATTGCTATGAATTTAAGACATTGTTATTTCAATTAGGGACGATATACGTAATTGCTCCTTCACTAATTAGCGTTCATTATGTTGCCCACAATGTTCATGACTGTGTGTCTATTTAAAATTGTCAACGTTGATAAATTTAACTCACTTGTGAATTATAAGGAGTAAAAGAAGGGATAGATAATTCAGCAAATTATAATTGTTATCATACCAGAAAGTGTTAAGAATAATTGTGGATGACTACAAAGGAAGAGGAAGACCGAAGAAAGTATGGATGGATTGTGTGAAAGAGGAATGCTTAAGAAGGGAGTGGATTCAGATATGACGGCTGATAGAAATGACAGAGTAGCACATACTGTGCCGACCCTCCGTAATGGATAAGGGCAAGTTGATGATGATGATAATTGATTTCAGCAAATATGTATTCCTGTATTAAAGGATAGCTTCTTTAAATCGCAAATTTTAGAGATATGTCTAGTACATTATACCAAGTTTGTTTATTCATTTTGATGGCCAGAATTTGCAGTCGAGTGATATCATTAATCTAAAATGTACTAAATCTTAATGATTCATAGTATCCGCGTACATTACTTAGTTAATTATTTACCAAATGACACATCCCTTATCAATGTAGGAAGTCCAGCCGAAATCTAATCTGTGATCGTTAGGGCCAGCGACATTCCATCTCTAAACAATGAAAATCGTAAACAATGAAACATTAAGATGCCATCATTCTCTGAAACAGTGACTAAATACATTATTTTTGTTTTTCTGTCTGTGGTCTTCATTTGTTTATAATTTAACTCTCAATATTGTTTGTTGTTTAATGTTGTAATTATCCCATTGTTTTTGACATCATGTTGACTACGATAAAAGCATTATCAGAAGCAATTACTTAATGCTGGAATGAATAGCCACATTTCAAAATAGTGTATGACGTAGTTTTAAAGTGCATTAAGTTTTGTTATTGTACACACTGCAAAGTCGCCATGTTTAGACATTTAGCAAGAGAATGTTTGACGGCGTTGCAATACCGAGCGAAGGGCACCGCGCGCCGCGACGCGACCTTTGTAGCACTACACTGACATTTGAACATTATGGATCTATTATAAGTTAGTTGTTATGACTAGAACAATGCTGAGCAATAACTTTGCGTTTTGTCCACTATGTTTTTTGTTATGAAATTGCAATGGAAGTTTACTATCCGCTATGGTGCTTGTAGTCGGTCCATATCGTACTTGCAATAACTTTTGTGAATGGTTTTATGTATTATCACCGATAATACTATAGTAAAATCAATAGTTTCTTCTTTCAATTCGTTAGTGGAGACAGAATTATTATATTAGAAATAAAAGACAAAGTTCAATAGATAATAATACGATTCATTTATATTAGGTACATCTATAACAATACTTTTAACAGTCTTAAAACAAACGACTTAGTGAGATAGGTTGCGGTTAACGCCATATCTACAATATTTACATGAGGTAAGCTACGCACAAGTTAACGAGGTGAAGCCGTGATGGATAGGGTTGGGGGGGTTGTGGTGCACAGCGCAAGAGGTGGAGCCGCGTGCCACAGCCTCGAAGAATTGCCGCAGGTCGCTGACGGAGCGCGTCGGCGGCGCTTGCAGGTCGTGCAGCGAGGCCGCACGCCGCGGTGTCGCAGCAGGGACCACCGGCCGCGACAGCTGTTCGCTGCTGCGAGCCAGGCTGCCGCCGCTTTGCGACAGCGACTCGAAGAGCGCGCGTCTCTCGCGCACCGGTACGTACTGCGACACCACCTCGTGGGTGTTGGGAGAGCACGACCTGGCCCGACTCTCTAACGAGGCCGTTTTGCGCCTTGCCGCCTCTAATGCGAACCGGCCTCTCTCCGCGCCTCCTGTCGTTCCCTCCCAGCGCTTGAGGTATCGATGTCGTCTCTTCTCCGAATCGCCGCTCCTCGCTCGCGGCAGCGTGTGGTGCTGCTGGCTGGCGTTCAATTTGCTGCAGTTGTCGCATTTGATAATTTTCGCCTTCCTGACCGGAGCGTCGATTACGTCGATTGACTTTAGCGCGTCAAGGGAAAGGGACAGGTCGAGGCTGCGGTCGGACGATGAGTCGTAGTCGTCGTCTTCGACGACGATGCCCTCGTCCGTGGCCGCCGGAGAGTGGTCGCGTCTCGGCAGCTGTGTCTCCGATGTCAGCAGCCTCCGCCGGGCTCGCGGTGGTGGCCGGGGCGGACAGGAGGGCGTATCCTGCTGGGGCAGGAGTTTCTTTGGTTCGCGGCCGGTATCTGCGGCCGGAAGCACGTCCAGGAAGCGCACCTGCGGCAGCGGTGTCTGGCCAAGGATCTCGACGCACAGCGCTCGGACCCAGCGCGCGTATTCCGTCTCGTTACAAGCCTGTGACAAGAGTAGTTAAAAATGAAATCTTGATACTTATGAAATACTTTGAAATTTACCACTTTCTAATGTCTAAATATTTTAGGGATAAATGATAGATTTATATCAAAAATGTATAAGCTCGAAACGAAACACAATTTTCAAATTTATTTTAAAAAAAGTCGCTTACAAAAAAGTTTAGTAGCGTTTAACTTGGCAAGTTTACATGGAGGGTTCTATTCAATTTGGCCATTTTATGTCGACACCTTCGCGATCTAGCCCTTCATATGGTAAATACGGCCATCAAAAGGTCACCGCTTCACCATACACAAAGCCTCTATGATTTACGTCTGCTCCGTTACATCAAGGTCTATAAAACGCGGGACGCGTGAGAAAGGTCCGCTGCCTAGGGGACCCAATCGTCTACAACAACTTGCCCCTTGCTATCTCCTTTGAGAGCAAAATGTTTTATAAAAAAAAAACAACTATTCATAGATAAGGCGATACTCCCGTTTCAAACTTGGAATCGTATATTGTAATAATCCAGTATTTTTTTCGAATTACTTAAAATTTAATAGCGTTTTCAAAGACATATTGCCACAAAGTTAAAGTGCTGAGAGATGATTGACAACAATGGGGGAAAGGTGTATCCAAATCAATAACCTTAAGTTTTAAGGCTATGATGAATTAAATTTAAGGTCAGGCCAGGTCTAAGCGTCTATTACATCTTTCAACACTAACATTATTTTATTGACACCGTAACTACGTATGCGTGCTATATTCAGTATTAGTGCAAACATACAATCGTGTGTTACGCAAAACGATTGCATTTCATTACATAATAACAGCACATACATGTCTGCTAATAACTTGGTCATAAGAGATCTTCCTCAATATATTTAGAAATAACTTGACAAGTAAACATCTGCTAAAATACGAAAACGTGTTACCGATTAAACATTAAAGAGTTAAAAAAATATTTCACAAATGGATGATTGCACGATTAGTGTTCATAATGTTCTGATAATTTATAATATTACTGAGTAAATTTACTATCTCCCAAGGATACTCAAAACTTAGCTTATTACCTACTTCTTGTTTCAGTCGATTTTCTTCATTTCTTACAAAAAATATTTCCTCTTCAATATTAGTACAGATTTTACTCGTCCAAGAAAATTAATGTAGATATTCTACTTATATTATGGCCATTCGTTTTGTATGATAATATACAGAGACTAGTCATTGTATTGAGACAATGCTTTCATAAATTTGCAACTGTTAGCAGTCGTTACATGACGCCAACGCTACACACAATAGTAAACATTTACACTTTAAAAAAACGACCCTGAGACATACAGACAAATTGATAAATATCTTTGTTTTTGTTTACGTAACAACAGTTAATAGTATTTACAATGTGGTTAGCTAATGAGGCTTCATGAGACGACGAACATCAATTATCGGTATCAAATCTAAACAGAGTCTGAAACGTTAAGAAAAATCCCAGATAAAGTATTTCATGTGAATAGTACTGTAAATCATATTTTACTTAGCTTGAAATATACAAAAGTTTTTGGCAAACAGTTTCATATAGGTACATACCCTGTCTTACTCTGGTATTAGTGTAAATAAATTGAACTTTGACTATAATGTTTTGTTACTTATTAAGCTGTACTTTACACAGACGTAGTCATTTCGCTTATCTGCAAGATACTACTAAGAAATCCACAATAAACTATTAGCCCGGATTACAATCTCACACAAGTACGTGGCAACTAACCACATGAATTGACTGAGGTCCTTGCTCTTTCGTGGTGCCTTAATTTGTGTGGTGTCAAAGTTACTGCTTACCTGAAACGTAGCGACGGGAGCGTCATCGCGCAGTCTAGATAGTTGGAAGGCGTTGGGCAGAGCCGCAGCACGCAGGTGTAGATGTCTGAGGGGCAATCGAGCCGCGGGCCGGCGGGGCAAGGTTCCCTCTCGCCACGCCAGCAGGCAACCTCCCCGCACCGCCGCTCGCACCCACGCAAACGAACCCTCATCTTCATTGTAGTATTGCCGGAGGACGCCTGGTGAAAGAACACAGATTATTCAAAGGCCCTTCGCATTTGAAACATGAGAGCTGGTTTAACTAACAAAACAAACGTCACCACAGATGTGTGCTAGAGTCCCGTTTAAAACGACTTTTATGAATGAAGTAAAATATATTTTATATTTGCGCAGTGCGACTACGCGCGGGTTGCTTTCTCAGTAAAAATTGAGAAAAAAAAACGTTCTACCTAAAGAGCTATATTAGTTTCCAAGACTACCCCTGACATGGATTAAGCATATTTATTAAAGTATGTTCTGTACGTATTATAAAGCATATTGCGGAAAACATAGAACTAATTTTTGCGTAGTAAATTAGATAGCAGAAGTAAAAAAGAAGCCGATTGAAGCGCCCCCAACCACGTTTTTTATATTCTTGGCTATAAATTTAATGTTTCGGTCGTGCACATTGTTAGCAGATGTAAGCGAGCTTAACAAAAGATCTAACAAAGAAAGTAAAAACAATACTGAAGCAAAGCTTGTCTTGCTTGGGATTAAATAAATAACCCAAATGTGTTTTGTTTTAGTAAGTGTTGAGTAGAGTAACAGTCAACATAAAGCCCGCTAGACACTTTCAGTCAAAACTGGACGTGTTTAGCGGGCTTTACAGTATAGAACACTGTTTAATATAAATTGGTTTTAGAAAGTCTTTTTTTTTATTCTGTGAATTTAACTCGAAGACATTATCTTCGAGTTAAATTCACCTCTAACGTGACTGACGTCTTTTATTCACCTTGTATACGTGAATTAAATTAGTGTAATCACAGTCGCCGAGGCAGTCGCTAAACGAATAATAAGATTATCGGCGTGACTACGTCAATGAAGTTTTTCAATGTCTCCTATATTTGTACTACACGACCTCAACATTAGATAACAATTATATACGTATACTATATTGCAAATGTTCTTTAATATAGCATTGTATTATCTGTGCTTAGACCTTAATTAGAAAACGAATTGCCGCCCGCGACCTTGCATGCGTGCTTTCTTTTCTTTACTGGTTCTATTCATTTATTTGTTGCAAATAAAGAAATGATAAAAATAATGTAATGACTTATGAGCCATAACATTTATTAAAGTACTATCTGTCGCCCGCGACTGCGTTCCCGCGGAATTAAAAAAAAACTTAATACAGACTATGTTCTACATCTTGCTCAAATTTCAGCGAAATCCGATCAGCCGTTTAGGCTGTAAACCCTAACAAACATCCATCCATCTAAACTTTCGCATATAGAATTCAGTAAGATTAATCCTTTAAACATTACAAACCAAGATATCGACAGATTTCAATTAAAACTAACATCAGTGAAGTCTTTACTTATTTAATATTTACGTTAGAATATAATTTCCATTACAAATATTACGCAAGCTATGGTCATAAAGTCAAAAGTGACGGAGAAAGTAAATTTGAAGGGCCGTTATGGGAAACCCGCATCATACTACAATACACGTAACTGCGGATAGCAAATTCAGATAGACGTCACATAAGTATTTTATAGAATTGTGGTTTTTATATAAACTTTTTAATTACTATTTATTGAGTATATATTGCCGTATTCCCTAACAATGTGACATGCTTGCGTACAAGGAAGGAAAATGCTTGCAACCAAGATAATACATATTGTAATAACTCTTTCATACGTCAATAAAACATAAACTTGACTAAAATAATACTTTTGAGTAGTTCGGCCACTGCTTTCTTTACAAAGTACCAATGATTTACATTTAATTAAAACAACATTATATTTTATCATCTATACTAACACTAGCTTTTGCGCGCGACTCCTGTCCGGGTGGAATTAAAAAAAATAAAAGCAAGTAGCCTATGTGTTCTTCCAGACTATCCTCTGCAACTATGCCCAATTTCATCGAGATCCCTTCAGCCGCTTAGGCTACAAACTCTAACAAACATCCATCCAAACGTTCGCATTTATAATATTAGTATGAAGTATGATAGTCTATACTCTATACTAATATTATAAAAAGGAAAGATTTGTATTTTTGAATTTTTGTATGTATTGAAATAACTCAAAAACTACTGGATCGATTTTAAAAATTCTTTCACCATTAGAAAGGTAATTTATCTGTGAGTAACATAGGCTATATTTTTTTAATTTCACGCTAGCGAAGTCGCGAGCAACAGCTAGTATGATTATAAAGAGAAAAACTTTGATTGTAATGAATAGGCTCAAAAACTACTGGGCCGATTTTAAAGATTCTTTCACCGTTAGAAAGGTAATTTATCTGCCAGTAACATAGGCTATATTTTTCCATTTCTTTTTATTATTTTTAAATTTCACGCGGATGGAGTTCCGGGCAAAAGCTAGTCATATATAACCGGCACATAGCGTAGAAATTCAAAGATATGTGTAAAGTCAACCAACCCGCAGACTAAGGCTCCGCTCCAAGTCCCTCAGTGGGGACGTATAGTGAGCTAGTGATGATGATGATGATGATGATGATATATGTCATATATAACAGATAATAATTATCAAAAGGATTATATTCAATAAATAATATTATGAGATTATACTGGATATCGGTGTAAGATGGTCGGTAGACTAAACAAATGACTATTATTATAATAAAAGATAACTTGACGCCAATCGCGTAGAAGTTTTCAATTATTTTTTAAATACCATCATCAGTATCAAATTCCGCTTCCATAATTTAAATCAAAAGAACTGACAAACGACAGCTAAAA
>LD688935.1:738246-748928 GCA_003118335.3 Papilio memnon
TTCATTCATTCATTCTTTAACAAGAGTAAAAGACTTTTACTTAAATACTTTTTGATTAACAATTGTTTTAATTATATCTACCTAAATATATTGCTTCTCTTAAACAAAGTATACTCGTTACTCGGTACTCGGTTATCAAATAACCGAGTTATTCGGCCGAGTACGAGTATCAAAAAACCCGCCGAGTACGCAGAGTACCGAGTATCAATCGAGTACTCGGCCCATCTCTAGTAAAATTTAAAATTCTGTCATTTTTCTATGAAAACTACGTCATCATAATCAACAAAAGATATTAATTGCAAGCAAAATAGACCTTCCGTCAATAATAATAAACTTTAACTTCATTCATAGAGATTGGATTTTTTCACAACGTTATGACACTAAATATTGAAACATGTAAATGTGCGTTCGCAGCAAAAAGTGTTTTATTTTATTGATAGAATACACTGGAAGAGAAGATTCAAATAAAACCTACAAGTTAATTTGAAACCAATCAACACGTACATTTTATTCGTATACTAATGTAGGATGGGACAAGGAAAAGAGGTCTCAGTATCACGTATAAGAAATTATTCACCTTTACTATTAGCCGACAATCATTCGAACAATACTAATTGATATGTACTCGTAAAACATTCTTATGTTTCTTCCAAAGATATTATAATATGTATCACATTAACTAAAACTGGCCATATTTGAATGAGGTTATGTATAAAAATAAATCGTCCAAATTTTTAATTTCTAGTTTTAAAGACGACTGTGTTCTATGAGTCATTAAATGAGATAAAAATAGATTATTTTAATAAGCTCCGTTCGTATCAGTTGTTAGGATTTTTATGTTGGGAAATTATAAAAAAGTTAATAGCCTGTGTGTGAAATACTGTAGTTATTTATCCCTATCAATATATTATATTATGTTTTTTGTTTATATGCTACAGGATTTTGTTTAATTAATTCTATGATAATGAACATCATTATGCATTCAAATATCTTGTTTATTTGCCAAAGCTTTTAAAAGATATGTTTAAATTTATTTAAATCCCATTTTAAATCCTATTGAGATTATCGTATTCGATAGCGAAGTTGTATCTTTTATTGCTTTTATTACATTTATGTGAATATTGGGGTTTGACATTAAACAAAGTCTATCCAATTACAACACATTTTTATTATTCTTTGCCGTATAAACTTAATAACTAAACTAAGTTAATTTTGAGCTTATTAGTTCAAGTGAGCTACATATTATTATATCACAGATTAACTTAATCGCTACGGTACTTTATAAGTTTTAAACAAAAGATAAGCGAACGCCGACGCGGAAGACGTTGAAGCCAGGTATACAATAACAACAGAATTTAAAACAAAAAACCTCATTTTATTAACTTAAAAACAAAACTTCAACAAGCAAAGCGAACGAATCATGATTCGTTTTTCAACACACACCGGTTCTAGGAACGTTAACTGGGTCAAACATAACTCTATATCACACATCCGGTCACACAGTCCTGGAAGTAAAACTTGCGAGATCAGGGACACGTTGGCACCGTCGCAGCGGCGGTCACCAGGGTCGCCACATCGACTGGGCGGGGTCAGGCTCGGAGGCGGGGCTGTGCGGCGGCGAGGGCGGCGCATACGCCCGCTTTGAGCTCACCTCCTCGATGCCCTGATGCCCGCCCGTCTCCGCTGGCCTCTTCGTGCCTCGCTCTTGCAGACCCATCGCTAAGGTTTGCTGCGGATGGGGGCCTGGTATCGCCTGCACGGGCGTGGGCCTAGCAACCCCGCCGGGCGCGATCGGCTGCGGTTGCACCACCTGAGGATTTTCCAACCTCCTTATGCAGTTGCTGAGGTGTTGCAGGAGTCTCGCGCCCGCCTGAGGGTCCACCGGACCCTGTCTCTGCATTGCATTCGCAGCGAGGGTGGCGTTCGCTATAAACTGGGACACTTCAGTCGCACACTGTGTGAAGCCTGCACGGAATCGCTCTGTATACGACATTTCTGGTTTTATCACTAGTTGCCCTCTCCTTTTTAGGCTGTGAAGATGTCGCACCGTCAGTTCGAGGATGTCGGCCTTTTCTAGTTTGGAGACATTTTCGCCTTCCGCTTGAAGGGCTGTGACCATGAGATCTTTCAGTTCATCGAGGCAGCGGTTGATTCGGGCGCGTCGCTTCCTTTCCAGCATGGGCTTCATGACCTTTCTGTACTGGTAGGTGCGAGAGACGGGCTCCTCGTCGTGAGGCGGCGCGGTGTACACGCCGTGCGGCGGAGACATAGTTCTCGTGGGTAGGATCATGGGTGCAGCGCGCGCGACGGTCAGAGTACGAGTGAGGCGCGCGCCGGCGCACCGCTGCTTTTATGCGCCCTACACCGATTGTGGCAAAACGCCCGTGATAAAAATAGGGGTGGCGATTCAAAGAACGTTCATTTCTGGTTTCAATATAATTTATCACTTACTATTGAAAATATTAAGCAAGTAAAATTTTGCATTGCATGAAGTAAATATACGTTTGTTACAATGAGTAAGGTACAGTTTTATGTTAAGAGTCAAGTTTTGTGATAATTACTATTAAACTTTTAGGTACAACATACTACAAAAATACTCGTTAATATAAAAAAAAAACAAAATAAAGTAATGATTATTTATTGGCTAAGGAATACAACAGGGCTAAAGACGCTACTGCCATCATAAGTACTGTGATCGTAAACGTATAACGTACGTATTTTTATATTTATTATTTAACAATTTGTGGCGTAAATGATTCCATGAACATGCACAAAATACATTTTGACAAAAATATAAGCATATTTAACATTAAACATTTAATATAATTAACTTAAAAAATGGTAAAAAGAAATAATTGCGACGAAAAAATGTAAATTGTGTTATTTCAAATACTAGTTGCGTTTCATTTATTTTCTCATATTATTATTATAACTATTAAAAAATAGCGTCTTTTCTACATGAGCAGCTGTGTACTGAGACAGCTAGGGAGTCAGCTGATGGCACCTGGGTCGCACGCGTTCTCACGCGCACCCTCCCCGCACGTCGTCTTACAGACAGACACGCAAGCAAGCTTCCCCAACACTCGTGGACATTTATAACAGCTGTCAATGTAAAGATTTTTAAATTTATGAAATATAATGAAACCATTTAAAGCATTTTACTATAAATTATATCCGTTTTGTATTTTTTTATAAATCTATATTAAAAGTTAAATATTGTGCGTAATGCACCGCATGAATACTTATTCATGTTTTTTTTTTTTAAGTGATGAGTTGGTTTAAGTATTTAAGTAAGTTTAAGTATTGTTTGCTTTAAAATAAAATAAATAATTTTGATAATGTGACAACCCTGATGTTAAAACTGCGGCGGCGACGGAGTTCGCGCGGTGCGTTATCGCCTCCGCCGTACACCAACTGACGGACCGATGCATAGAAATTATTCTACGCTTTTTACACGAGTATTTTTTAAATTATTTGTGGCCTAGATAAAAATGTGTGCAATTATTATAGACGATATTGCTGAACGACTGGAATGTGCATTCAATATTTTACAACGCAATAGAACCTCTTTTTTCAACTGTCACTCGTGCTCGAATTATAATCGTGTGGTCATGTCATTTCTAGGAAATGTAAGGTATGTAAACATTGTTTTAATTAGTCATCCAAAAACAATCGAGGTGTGAGCGTTGAGCGGGTTCCCAGCAACGCTAACCGGCACTCGGCGCTCACGCTCATCGACCTATTGTGCGGTCGGGGCCTACATGACGCTACTTACTCTAATTCTGTCTCACGCGCCCAGACACCGAAACGTCTTAAGTGTCGACACGCGTCTTTGTTACGGACGGAAAGTACCGCTTCTCGCGACCCACTCGACGCTTACGGCTTTTTAATAATAAGGCTGTATCGGAGCGTAGTAACGGAAGGCCTTAAGCGACGCTTCGCTGGGTGGCGTTCGAGACATTCCTCCGTTGAAGTCGGCATCGTGGGAAAGGCCGTTTCGCTCGTGTTCCCACACACTCCGCCGGCACAAGCCAACCGATAAATTATCATAATACCATTGTGAGTGAGACGATACTAAGAAATTTTATACTTCATCAATCGCCGCGCTGAATATATTAGGCGCGTGGTAGCGTTTTGTCGGGGACGCCAGTGCGTGGCCAGCCACTTCGAAACAACCCCGGCAAATTTATTATTTGTATTACGTTTCGATTGAAATATAATAGATGTCTTTATTTGCATAATAAATTAAAATGGTGAATTTTATTTAATTAATGAAAAGCGTCAATTTTTTAAAATTCATCCTCACTTTAATATGGAGAAACTTAAGATTTTCAATAAAGAAGGAATATACCACGACATGTCTAGGTATTGATTTGATACCTAGGTTTTATTTAAATATTGGATACTGTTTTTATCGTGCCATTCTTCAATTTTCCTAATACTGTAACGTCCTTGAGAATAAACGAACGATATATGATTTTTTTATAACTTTTTATGATAAAAACAAGATAGCTATGTCACTGTTAAATTTTCAATTCAAGGAGTTGTGACAACGTACGCCTAAACGTTGATCCACGTGGCAATAAGCTATAGCAATAAATTATATTAATAAAAAGATTATTCCACTTGATTTCATATTAATATATTACTAAAATGTATATCGCGAAGGCTATGTGTCATATAAATTTAAAAAAGGTTTACCGGTTAGATTTTACATACATTAAGTAAGACGATTTTATCCATGAGTTCAAGCAATAAATTATTCCACTTTATTGGTACATATTTAACCTTTTAATTGAATAACTTTGTTCTTCCTATCTATATTTGACGTACTGTGGACAGGCTCGAATTCTCAAGGAAAATAAAGCCACATAAATCTTGCTCATAGAATTTGTTGCTTATCTAAATCTATACTTAATTTTAGAAAGAGGTTTTTTACGTTTTTGTATGTATTAAAACAACTACTGGCCCGATTTCTAATATTCTTAGAAAGCTACATATTAATTTTATATTACATGTTAATTTTCTTCAAAGACCTGTCGGGAAAATGTGATAAACAAAAACAAATATAAATCAAAGATAAATCTTCTTAATATTGTATGCGCCTGTTTAACATTCATCAAACAAAGTGCTTAACAGTTTTCCCCCAAATTAAAAGTTATAATTTTAATAACGTTGCGGCAACTCGGTCAGAAAAAAAACCACACGGTAATAAAGTCCTCGTAAAATAAAAAACTAATTAACAACAAAGAATTAATCACTCATAAAATTTTGAATAAATTTCACGTACACGATTAGCATTTTTTATCTATGCTCATTAGATAATATGTAATACTATCTTTTGCCCGCGACACCGTCCGCGTCGAATTAAAAAAAAAACAAAAGTGAGTAGCCTATGTGTTCTTCCAGACTATCTCTACATCTATGCCAAATTTCATCGAGATCCATTCAGCTGTTTAGGCTACAAACTCTAACAAACATCCATCCATCCATCTAAACTTTCCCATTTATAATATTAAGTAAGATTAGTAAGATTGAAATAATCTTTGTAGTGATTTGCCAAATACATTGCAGCTACTCTAAGTACTAGGTACAGTCAAGGCCCTTGGCGGTATTCCATTTACAGAAAATATGCCTTGGGCCTTTTAAATAACTTATCTCTCCACTCTAAAACCGATTAGCCGTTCATTTTTTGTAAACAGAAATATTTAAAAGTTGCGTCATTTTGGTCACAGCTCCGCGTCAAATAATAACTAAACTTAATGTACAAAATGCTCAGTCAACTTTAGCTTTTAAGACTGAACACAGGCAGATTCCCCGACAGTACCTGAGACAACAGCCTCACATTATTTAAACTGTCGTGGTTTTTACAATTATAATGTTCATTGTGAAAAAAACTGTGTTTTTTCACACTACCGCATCACTTCAGTCAGCCCGTAAACATGGCACATGCAACTGTGTCGAAATATCGGGAGCTAAAACAACCCAATCGTGGTAAGAAACCCGTATCTTACGAACATTATAACAGCCTCAAATTGCTTGACGTATAGCTAAAGAAATTCTTTCTACACTTTCCATAAATGAAAGTAATCATTAAGAACAGAAACGTCAACGTTATACTAGGTATAAGTTATTCTTGGTTTATTAGTACGAATTTTGCTTATACTCAGTTTAATCCTAGGTTTAACTTTATACCGCGTTTATTTGTAAGGCTGTAAGTGTATAAGAAGAACTTACGACGAATAATTGTGGTCATAAAATTGTTAAGAATCGATGTAAATGTCGGTGCTACTCATCCCGACAAACAGTGGTATGAAAAACCAGTAATGTCATAAAAATTACCGTATTTTCGTCGAATTTTCGGGTGTATTGAACTGTAGGCGAGCGTCTTATTTACACTGTCCATAGGTATCTGGACTTAATCTGTATAAAATAAACACGGTGCCAATGTTTACTTCGAGCACTTGATATGAAAAAATCATTTTATCATGCGACTGAAATAAACAGGTTGCTACACCTTGTATGGCCGAAGACTCGAGTCCTAATATTTAATGTCAACACTACCTTATCTAAGACGGTATGACCTGCGCCAAAAGATAAGGTAAATCGAAACTAAATTGCCGAATTAAGGTTGGTAGTGAACCGGTTTTAAATCCTTTTGGATTAACAATATTAATCAGTACTTAATTGAATAATATCAAAAGGACTTTGAACGTCCTACGGAATAACCTAAACCAGATTTTAGTCACAAAATAAAACAATTCAAATTACATATTTGTAGACAGCAGTATCTTACAATTTTAGAATGAATATATCAAACATTTTAGAGAAAACTATTCGCGATCGTTGTAATATTTCTCATTCTTTTTCTACATTAGCGACGAAAATAGGATGAATTTGTATAAAACTACCATTTTTATATTAATTAGTGTACGTTAACAAAACACAATCACAATCAATGACATTATAATCATCATAATTATGATGTTTTTAAAAGTAGAGGCGTTCTCTTATTCTTCTCTACATTAAATGCAACGTGTGTGTACGTTCTAAGCAATAATTAGGTCAGAAAATTTTACCGGGAAGCTGGGAAGTATATTGATGATGCAAACGGATGTTTACCTGTCATAATCATCTCCTAGTGGAGGTTATAATCATACCTTCTTCAGACACGGCTGCCGAAAACATTGATTGCATTTCAAGTCTAGCTGAACCTACAATACAGAGTAGAGTTCGAGTGGAGTTATTCCGGTTTTTTAATCGTTAATCGTGCAATTGTAAATCGTCACTATAATTACAAACACGTCGCCAGCCCTGGTGAAAAGGCGAGCGTTTCGCGCACGCCTACCGCCACGCCTGTGTCTACAAACATGTCGGTATTGTGCAAACACCGCGCCGGCCAGCACGGCCACTCAAAACTGTTTACAGATAGCACGCCGGCTACCGCCACCATGCCTATACAAGCTCGATACCAATGGACCGATATGAAAAAGAGTTTTAATTCAATTAATTTTATTGGGTGTTTTTAATTTCTGCTGCTACATTAGCTATATGTTAAATGTTAAAAAATAAAGTCAATGTATTAATTAGTGATAATATTTAATTGATATATCTTTTATACCACTGCGTTATTCAATCTTACTTCTTACTATTTTTTTAATGCGAAATTTTAGATGTATGGATGTTTATTAGAGTTTGTAGCCTAAACGGCTGAACGGATCTCGATGAAATTTGGCAGAAATGTAGAGCATAGTCTAGAAGAACAATAGGCTACTTAGTTTTTTTTTTAAATCCACGCGGACAGAATCGCGGACGAAAGCTAGTGATGAATAAAATGCATTTATCAATGTTGAATACTAGACGCTTGTTTTACATGCAGTATTTATGGTGAATTAAGATTACTTTTTACCCAAATTAAAAGTGCATTGGTCTGTGTAGTGTAAATAATGTCCCCGGATAAACTTTCCATGACGTTAGCTAACCTAATCGTCAACTCAAACTAAGTGTGGGTTTTTGTTGACTTTTTTTATTTAAAATCATTACTATAGTTGATATCATAATTGCAAGATCGACTCGAAAATAGAAATATCGTTTTTCAATATCAGATTAATCAGTATAATTAAAAACTACGTTAGCTTCTCAATATGAATTTTAGTAGGCAATAAAATATCGAAAGGTTAACAGGTATGTAATAAATCATTAATCTATAGACAGTCTGCTTTCATTCAATATCCTTGTTTCGATCGAGTTTAAATCGAATTTTCATAGTAATTTTTTTCGAACGTCAATCTGTGACGATATTGATGTTCGCACGCTTAAGGCGGGAGTGCGAAATATGAAACTCAGCAAAAACATGAGGTGAGCGGCAACTCTTGCGGTGTCGAATTCTCAAAACGGAAGCTCGCATTGCGCAGTTAACCATCACTTCACAATAATAACTGTCGTATGGATTACGTCAGTACAAATAAATCTTAGTTTAGTTCACACTAGCTGTGTTGCTCGCGATTTTGTCTGCATGAAAATAAAAATATAGTCAGAAATAAGTTTTGAAATCGGCTCAGTAGTTTTTGAGTGAATTCAACACATACAAAGATCCAAAAATACAAATCTTTTCTCTTTATAATATTAAGTATAGATATCTAATTTAGTTTTATTGATATAATTATATAGGAGAGACTGTAGCTAGTATTAATTTGAGTCAATGTCAGTCTGATAGGATTAAGTTATTTCAAACTTTCATAATATTTTTCGGCTCCTTGTGAGACAGAAGCCGTCAAAATTAGGCTGATGATAAATACAACATTTATGGGTAATAATATTTATCAATCGATTAGAGTCACGGGACAATTACAGAGACAAAACACGTGATCTCTGCTTTTCAGAAAGCGATAATATTTAAAGAAAGGTTAGTGCGGAGCAAACTCAGTGTACGAATTAAAAAAAAAATGTCTGCTTTAATCTCTCAAATTTTAAGTATAAATTGAGATTAATGAAGGGGTAAAATATTTAAAGTTAAAGGTGTAAGATAACATAATAGTTTTTATGTGCACTTGCAGGTTTTCAGCTCGTTAACAAACGCGCGTTGTACACAATTAGCTCATTGCTAATTCCTTGTAAAGATCACAATTTACGATAACACGAAAATAAAAAGAAAGCTGCATCTTAATTATGTGTACCAATTCGATATGTCACTCGCGCGCGACGCAAGAAACAAATCTTTAACGATCCTTGCTCCGTATTTACGCATTAAAATACGTTGGCATTACTTGGCAGGTCCTTGGCTAATGGCGAGCCCTTTTATTGGACAAATTGCCCTTGAGGGCGCAGCACCAGCACTAACATTTAAATCATGCTTAATGTATCCCATTTCCATAATGCTGTAACACTCTGTGAACCATAGAGCTATAACCGCATAGACATGACACTCGAAAAATAGTTAAAAATAAATGAAATAGTTAAAATTCGTTAAAATATTATTTTAATAACTAGGTACTTCTTATTTACGTGAAATTTAAAATTTCTGTTCATTTATTATTTGTCGAATCGAATCATTATTAGACAGACGTGTTAGTCTAACATGTCTTGAGATAAGTATGGACTAGACTT
The DNA here is from genome assembly GCA_003118335.3 of Papilio memnon. NCBI lineage: Eukaryota > Metazoa > Arthropoda > Insecta > Lepidoptera > Papilionidae > Papilio > Papilio memnon. The sequence goes on from LD688935.1 coordinate 747,853, forward strand.
TATTAATATTAATATTGAAGTTATTTCATTTCCATAATTAATTTGCATTTAGTTCTTGTTAATCTAGAATTTCGAATAGAAAAACAAATGACTTTTTTATTCTCAGCGTTAATTTATGACTTTGTATGAATTTAAAACGATAAAATTAATCCTTTAGAATTATTAAAAACATTCAGTGGCCAGGTTTTTAAGATGGATAGAGAGAAGATATTTCTTACCTACTGTGAATTCACACTAACAAAACAAAACTTTTACAAAATAAATGGGAATATTAAAATTTAATCGGACAGTGCTCAAATTTCAACTATAATTTGCAACGTTAAATGCATTTGCAACGTTAGACGCATGAAATTTAACAAATATAGCCTATTTTACTCAGAGATAAATTATCTTTCTAACGGTAAAAGAATTTTTAAAATCGGCCCAGTAGTTTTCGAGCTATTTCAATACATACAAAAAAAAAACTTTCCTCTTTATAATATTAGTATAGTATATTATAGATTACTGTTATTGTACAAAATTAGCTTTTCCAGGTGTCAGTTCGAGATTATTTTAAAAAAAGATTTAGATCTTTAAAGTTGTCCATTCCTGTACATATGTGATATGTATATATTATATGTTTACATAAGGATGTAGGGGCGTGGGTGTAATATGTAAGATAATTGACATAATTTAAATGCTTGGTTATTTATTAAATGGTTTTTATAAATTTAAAAAATCTTGTAATTGAATATTAAAACAAAATCTAATTTATGTTTAGAATATATTTGTTTGTTATTTATATATTCGATAAATTTTAATACTATTAAATAAAAGCTGTGAGAAGAAAACTTTAAATGGAGTTTTTATGTCATGTTGTTTACGAAATTCTACAAACGAAAGCTTCTTGGTCTTTTAATTATAAAATACTAGCTGTTCCCATGCGGCTTCATCCGCGGGAAATTATAAAAACTTTATTTAATTGTTTACCTATATTTGTCAAATTATCAATTGTAAATGTCAAAATGTCATGTCATGATGACAAACCATGGCAATCTTGCTTCCTTGATGTTGGCAGCTACTTATGGTCTATTTCC
>LD688935.1:755226-773010 GCA_003118335.3 Papilio memnon
ATCTGCAATTGCGGACGTCTATGGGCAGCGGTCGCTTCGCCATTTCGGCGGATTTAGGTGGCCGCTTGCTCGGTTGCCACCTTCTAGTATAAAAAAAAAGAGTCTCTACTCTTACGTTAAGGACGTTAGTGTTTTGTAAAAATTATTATAAATTAGATTTGACATCTTTAGAAAAGAATGTAGTCTTTCTTACTTGCGAATATCTTATTAATGCTATAAAACCGGAAATTTTCGGAAATTATATGCATTGAAAAATGCAGTTAGTTAGCTTCGGAGATTCAACTTCAAGGATAGTCTAGAAAGTGCTGAATTTATAATTTTGTAACGATATCCCATGTTTCTAAATGGTGTAACTCTTTGATGGCATACCTACGAGACGTTTAGACGACTCTTAGACGTTTCTTTAACTGCGTAATTCTCAAAATTCTTCAACATTTGTAAAACTAGACATATTTCCAAAAAATAAACACAAATCACACATTTTAGGTGTTCATGGAAGACACCGTGACAGAATCCTTTAAACTTCATTTCAAACGTCCATAAATTATCCGTGCGAATATACATTTTTAATAATTATTCATATATTTTAATCTATCCGCTTTTGATGTATCAAATTAGTGGGCCTACCTTGGCAAATGTCCAAACTCGATCTTCATTTTTTATTATTGGTTTTATTCTTTCACACTTTTTTTTAATTACTAAATGAGCCGACAACGTCTTAAGCTTGATTATTAAAAAGATTTGCAAAAAGCAGACGATTTATTGAGTGAACACGTGGGCTATAAAAAGAATAGGGGGCGAGCGTGGGAACCGCGCTCCCTCTGGATCTTACCGTACACACAAGTAGGGATATTGTTTCTTGAGCACATGCCTGCAGCATGATAGCATAATATGGACCTAACCGTTTTTAATTTTTGATTTGTAGTGACATATTGGTCTGGTCAAGGTTGAATGATGATAAATTAGAAATTAGTTAACGTCGTAATATAATTAATTACATATAAAATACTGCATCATCATATGGAATTTGAAGCAGTTTTCTATTTCAAAACTCATTACATAGCTAAAATGAAAATAAACAGGTATACTATAATAATATTTTGTTTGCTGACCGAATACATATAAGTCCCGTGACAAATAATGCCTTTGTTGCAAGGTCGTCAACATTTTATTATGGCCTCATACAGAACTAATAAATTATGTTAAAATAGCAATCCGTGGATATAGATACAGAAAAACAAGGGGTGTGGCGAATCTATGCGTATTTTTAATATTTACACGATGCGAACGCATGATAATTAGGAGTTCCGGTTTTGTATAACATCTAGTATGGGCCTGATTTCAAAGATTACGTTCACAGTCCCTATGAATAACTTTACATTATCATCAAAAATCCATATCGTGCCTTTTGGTCAACAAAAAATTAGTTAAAACTTAACATTAATTTTTATTATTTCAGTTTGTTTCCCTCACTAACGGAACAAGGGACATCAACTTAGTCTTATCCATACGTTTCGATCGTAGCTCCCGTTTGATTGAATACGCGTCCCGCATAAAAGGAGGATTCGCCATCTGGCGTGCGCCGCTCCAATACTCGGCCTCATAACTTACGAGAGATTGGGACCGTGTAAACACATTTCGGGAATATCCAATTACGTTTGACGACCCAATTTAATGATTTCGACATTAATTATGTTTCGTTATTAATGATGTAATAACATCATCAGAACACAATAAAAATAGTTATACTGCACACAAGTCTATTTAAACTAACATTTTTTTTTTAAATTCATACTTTTCACACTCAAGTAAATGTCAAGTTCGAACTTCGAACCTTGTCAGCAACAATTAAGAAAGACTACACATGCGAAAATTGGCAACTTTTTATCAAACTGTCGCAGCCTTTTAAAATACACATATTTAAACTTTTATGCTAACCTTTAAAATATGTTCTAACATTTCTTTTTAACTGTCAACAAATCATGTTAATCTACCATGATCATTTATTCAAAAATATACCACAATCCAAAAACCCGATACAAAAACCGTTATGTCCAACTGACAAGAGCGTTGCAGTTTCGGGATAAATAAAGGCATGTTCAAAAAGCTCTGCGGTAATTATACGAGCAGTTCATAATTTAGTTAAATGTGTACCAAAACAGCTAAACTCGTCCCACGAGCCCACGACCAACGAGTCCAAACCACCACGCGTCCTTTACAAAGAACTATTATTATCGAGTCGAGTAGGTAGCGGCGTGCGCTCGTAATTGTATTAATCATTCAGCGCGACCGGCAGACGTCGATTTTCTTCAACAGAGTGCTCTTGTTTGTTTTTTTCGTAAGGAAGTCGGCCGAAGGTGAACCGTGGGAACGTCGGGCGGGTGCACTTCCCAAAACATCGACGCACGGCAGCAACACGACGTGCGCCGGCGTGAAAGAGCAAAAAAATATCTTCGCGCCTTTACCAGACAAGGAGGGAAGGTATGACGTGTGCGCGCCGAGCGACAGCTTACGATCGCGTGATCATCTACAAGAAATAATAAAACGGCAATAAAAGAAACACGAGACAACGGCAACAGTGGCGCGCGCGAAAGGGACGGGGCACGGCGATCGCGCGCGCGCAGCTCGCGTCGTCGCAGTCGAATTTCAAAGATCAATGATCGATGCGATAAGAAAGAGACGCACGACGGCATTTCAGTGGAGAAGGGAAAAAGATAGATATACAAAAATGTACAAGAGTGAACGGGACAGAAATGTTTTGGCTCGTGGCACCGCCGTAGATCAAGGAAATATTTTTCCCAATGGCGTCAAAAGATGTCGCTACTGACGTTAAAAAAATTAAACGTTGGAAATAATATTAAAATGCGTAAATAATGGTTAATTTTTCATATTTTCGGTACAAATAAATTAATGTAATCTTTACAATATGTGACCAAACAAGCTCTTTACTTTCATTTGAGAGTGAAGATATTTGCATAATTTTCTAAATTATTATTTAATAAATTTAAGATAACTTACATGTTCATCATCATTTTCTAATTTCCATTAAAACACATTTTTTGTAAAAGCTTCAAGCCAATTACTAAAGCTAAAATCTCAAGTTCCAAGCGACATCAGCGCCCGTGGATAACTTAAGAAACACATGTAGTTCTAAGTTAGTACGTTAGATGGAGTTGCTAGACACATTTCTTAAAATTAAGCTTAGTGTTTTCAAAATTAATTCCTTTTAATTTCACTTAATATCGAACTTACATACGTGTAAAGATTTTTTTTTAAGTTTATTTTATATTAGCTACTGTTTTACATAGTTACTATTTAATGACAAAGTTTTAAAGACACAAGAAGGTAACAAAATCAATCATTAATATATAACACACCTACCATTTGTAGTAACATTTATGGGGTAAATATAAATGTTGTTTCCGTATGAGAATACAGCCTGAATTCCAGAATCAAAGTAATATAACTAATATTATAAATACGAAAGTTTGGATGAAGAAGAAATGGATGGATGGATAGATGGATGGTTATTACATTTTGTAGCCTAATGATGATGAAATTTAGCACAGATGTAGAGAATAGTTTGGAAGAACACATAGGCTACTAACGTTTGGTTTTTTTTAATTCCACGCTGACGGAGTCGCGGGTGAAAGCTAGTATTCTCTAATTTCAAAACAATAAATGTACGCAATTGAATATTTGTTTTCAAAAGCGCTCAAAAAATAAATCCTTATACATTCAATAGTGAAGTGCGTAAATATCGATATTTTAAGACGTATTAATTAAGACAACATCGATAGTTATCGATAAACCGAGTGTAGAGCTGTATTAAGAGCAATTACCTTAATCATTTGACATATAGTGGCACGAAACCAATTTCCGTTTTGAATCTAAAGCCAGCTAGCGTTGAGATAATCTGTTTATGATAGCCAGACGGGCGGAGAAGAAATATCTTAATTTAAGATAAAGTGAAACTGGTTTGCTCCCAAATAAATTAAGTTTTAGTAGCGGCTACTACAATAAGTGTATGTTAGATAACGTCTCTCATAATATTAAGAAATTAAGACTTAAAATCCATTATTTTTAATGAAATATTACGTTTACGAGTATTCTTGAAAATGCTTTTAACATTTTTGATAATAATCTGTTTTATCTTCTACAATAAGATATTATTATTTGTTAACATAAACTAACAACTATAAAAAACTACATAAATCCGTCAAAAAACATACAATCATATTAAAAAACGGAATATCCTTTACAATCTATACTAATGTTATAATAAGAAAGATTTGTATTTATTGAAATAACTAAATAACTACGTTATCGGTGAGTAGCATAGTTTATATAAAATTCACGTGGACGAAGTCGCGAGCAACAGCTAGTATCTAATAATAAGAATCTCAATTTAAAGTCAAAAAATACGATTAACCTATGTTATATTTTCCAAAATGTATAGACAATACTTGTTTCAAATCAGAATCAATATAGGCAAGTCCAAAAAACAATTACGTTACTTAAATAAATTCTATTCAAATACAAAAATAGGAATTAGGTAGGCGTGCGTTTGATCGCGGCGACCGAGCTCCATTGGCCGCGAGACCGCCAATGGCTGCGCGCTGACAGGATATAGTTTTCCACCTTATTTGTTACGGAAAATATAACGATAATGATTTCATTTAGCTTTTCTTTCATACCACGAAAGTAACGTTTTTTATGTTACGGTTTTTCTTTTATTTGGAAGTAAGCTTCTGAACTATGTTTGTAACATACTGTGATAAATTTATTAGTGTATTAGCGTTCGCCCGCCGTAAAAAAAAAACAAAAGTGAGTTGCCTATGTGTTCTTCCCGACTATCCTCTACATCTATGCCGAATTTCATCGAGATCTGGTCAGTAGTTTAGGCTACAAACTCTAACAAACATCCATCCATCTAAATTTTCTCATTTATAATATTAATATGATAATAAGATTAGTAATTATTTGTAAATATATAAACGTCTTAATAATTATCAAGTAAAATTGGTTATAGAACTTCAGAATGCTCTTGTAAAAGTTTTAGGTGTAACTATTGTATAATGCTCCTTTCATTGCATGTTTTTCGCTTCTTAACATAAAAAAAGAAGAAATAGGGTAAGATTTATCAAATAAAAGACATCGGACCTATTTTTATTAGATCAGGTGCTTTTGAGATTTTTTTTTGCATTCGCTACGAAAAAATTTCACGCTGGGGAATTAGAGGGCCAGGGAAACGAAAAAAATAACATAATAGCGGTGGCCAAAATCCAAACTGAGTTTTGCCCTAATGCCCTCGCGACACAAAGACGTATAAAATATGATATCCCCATGCATATTTCACATATAACAATACTACACCTGTGCCCATTTTTTTCTAACGAATGTTACATTTTTTTGTATTCTGGACCCTTGATATTCAGTTTACGAAATAAAAAAAAACACTCTCATCCCCTTTGCCATTGAAAAGTTAATAAATTCATAGTCATTTATAACATTATATTTAATCTATGTAGTTAACTAGCTTTTGCCCGCGACTTTGTCTATCCGGAATTTAAAATAATTAGATAATAAATGTATTCTGACACTCGGCGATAATGTAGCTTTCTTACGGCAAAAGAATTTTTGAAATCGGATCAGTAGTTTCGGAGCCTATTCAATTAAAAAACAATCAAATCTTTCCTCTTTATAATACTCACTAGCTGTTGCTCGCGACTTCGTCCCGTGAAATTAAATAGTATAGCCTATGTTACTCCCTGATAACGTAACTTTTTAATGGTGAAATTTTTTTTTAAATCGGCCCAGTAGTTTTTGAGTTATTTCAATACATACAAAAATCCAATAACACAAATCTTACCTCTTTATAATATTAGTATAGATTAGTAATAATAAAAGAATAAGTTTGGACCGAGATGTAATCAGTACATTCTAAAGTTGCAATAGATCGATTATGTCTAATTAATATTACAAATCAGTTATTAATGTTCACGAGAATGTCATTTATAATTCACCATTATCACGTCATCGCTGTCATTAACATCAATAACAAAATTAAGTTATTCTAAAAGCAAAACTTTTAACACAAAACAACTTAAAGGTATTCAGAAATTACATCATAATTCGCTGTCACGGAACATATCATACGAGTTATGAGGCAAGAGGTGCGCAGCGGTCGAAAATTGCAAAATTGGAAGGAAAGTGGTTGGTTTAAAATGCAAAACAGTTGCAAAAAATGCAATGAAGCAAAAAGAAACGGAGCTACACCGTGGGAGAAGTGAGCAGGTGGACGCGCGCTGTCCGCAGAGGTGGGGTGGCCACACTTTTTTATTTTTATAAACTTTAATTATATAGTAAATCTACAATTTTATAAGCGGTGGTTAACTGACTGGTTCTTAAAATAATGATCTATCTACGAATGACCGGCATTTTTTTTGGTTGATTTACACTCTGAAACCTGCTTATGTTTTGATGTTTCTAACTCTACCGTTTAAAATTGATAGAGAAGTACATCTACGAGAGGCCTTGAGTAAAGATAACGAAATTGTGTTTGGTGTCTTTAATGTGACTTTTGTACCATTGATTGGTACGTTGAACACTTTGATATAATATTTGACGACGACACTTATCTCTGGAACTTTACTTGCTAAGAATTGCAAAGGATATTCCACTGGCAATAAAACAGCGTTGAGTCAAAGTGCAGCAAAGTATATGATTAATTACAAATAAACGTTTTTTTTTAATCAAATCTATAAAAAGAAATAAATTATTGACACCCTAGTTGTCAGAGAAGGTTCGCGGCGCGACGTACAAGACACGAGAATGAGTAGTTTTTGCGAGGCTCGTATTGATTTTTAATTAACACCGGCCGACGTAAATTGCAAAAAACGATTATCGTAGAAAGCGTAGTAACTGTTGTCGATCACGGAACGCAATTTATCACACGGCGGTGTCTCTAGCCAAAGCTCATTGCGATTCGCCTTGTATTTTTATGACTTTTTTGGCATGGATAAATGATGGGACTAAAATACTTCAAGAATTTAAGATAAAAATTTTTTTGGAATTACTCTTAAAATCTATATCACTATACAAAAAGTGTTGTATCAGTCTATTTCTGGTAAGAACCCTACAAAGTAATCATGTAATATTTTTAGTCGATTCGATGCTGTATTTGTAAATTTGTTACCTCCTGATTGTTTCTCCCAACACAATCCAATTATAAAATGCTCTAAAAATGAACATATCTATGGTTGCGATTTCACAGCTTTTTTACATCGATGTATTTAAATAAAAGCATTGAATGTGTTCTATTAAAACAATTCTATTAATCTAACGAACGTAATTAACTAGAACAATTCCTCCTCGTTTTTCTGACTACCAGATAAAAAATAATACATAGAGATTAAGAGTGTGTGGTCCATAGATAATCTTACTGCATTATACGTATGCACGCAGAGACAAGCCAGTATTATCGCGACAGGTTTTAGTAACGGTACAGGCTCTATTTAATGATTGTATCCTCGAATAAAATACAGCACAACAATCTTAACTAGCAGTTAGGCCTGTTCTCGACCAATTATAGCATGCTTTTTATTTTATTTTTACGATGCCGTTGGTTGTTCGTAAACACACGAGTGGGTCTTTTTCTTTTTCATATAACGGAGACGGTTTTATAAATATCTAGTGTTTGTCGTCTTTTTGGCGCGAAAGATAAGTTAGACTTGTCTCTATTTTTAGATAACTGTATACTGTTTTTTCTGAGCCAACGTTTGTATGTTAATCTATGGAGACTCGGTAAACAGTATTGGCGATTAAGAAAATGTCCGTTATTCTAAAAGGAATATTTATAAAACTGCAAATAACTTTTATAAAGTCTTCATCCTTTTGCAAAAGACCGTAAGCACGTATTGAAGGTAAAGTGTGAACTGTTTTTCTTATTTTAAAACATAACCTATAAAACCTGCTTGATTGATCGTTTATTTCGTTTTTTAGTGTTTATTTATGATGTCATTTAAATAAAGTTATCTAAACTTAGTAAGTTATCAACGGAAATAGTTATTTCCCCACGTCTAATTAATTACAAATAAATTTACCTAATAACGTTTAAAAACTTGTTTCAAATTCAAAATACTACAATTTCGTAAAGAAACATTTAAATGTTTGCTTAACTAAGTCGTTATCAGCTTCTTAAAAAGATTTGTATTTACTTATGAATAAATTATTAGTAAAAACAAATATTCTATAATATGCAACATTAAAACGTTGAATCACGTACAAAAAAGCGTTAGGGTCGTGCCACACGTGACATAGATAACGAAAACTTTATTTCTATCTATCATTTTGTTTGTAATTTGTATGCGGTAGACGCGCACGCGAAGATATCCGAAGGGCGCCGAAGCTTCCCGAACGTTGGCGTGGGAAAAGACGGCAGGTGTTACCGATCCGAAGCACTTCTTACTGAGTAAACACTCGCCGTATACAAAATTATAACCGCTTCGAAGCGTCTGTGTAAATGGAAAACATATTTTGTGTGCTTAATGATTCTGCTTACTTTTTTTAACGTTTATCAGGCGACAGTTTGTTGCGTTTTTTTTTTCTTAATATTCTTCGACTGTTTCAGATTAGTTATTGAGTCATCTTTTATTAGTGTTTAATGAAGTGGCATCGTTAGTGCTTGACCTTTCCTTTGACTCAACGCATGCATGTATCTTGAGTACTTACGTTTAATGGGCTGCTATAAATATTGTTTGCGTGCAATATCTATCTTGTCTTGGTTTATTTTTGCGATGTCCTCTTAGCCTGTAGGTTAGTGCCGCTGCTTAATACTTTTGCTGGTCCATTTTAGCATGATTATTACCTAAAGGTAATTGTTGTTAGTGGATTAAAATTTGCAAGAAAATATTTGTTACGTCATCTACAAAATTTGTACGAAATTTGTTTGTGTACTTTATGCCCGATGGCGCTGCACAAATCTAAGTTCTGTTGATGACGTCACTAATATTTTTGCGCAAAACCTAGTAATTATTCACGCCTGTTTGTTTATTTCTTGCGCGTGATTGCCTTCTTTTAGACACCGTCTCTTTATTTATATCACTTTTAGTGTCTATATTCAAGCCTAAAAAGATCAAACAGTTACTATAATAATAAAATGAAAATGAAGAAATTGACATGAGCTTTTGCAATTCGTAAGGCTTTATATGTTTTCTAAGTAAACTTAAACGCATGCGCGTAAATAATATTACTTACGCGTCTGGCTATTTTTATATTGTCGCAACTCATATTTACAATTTACAATGTAAGAATAACCTATCATTTTATGCAATAAATAGATACAAGTTGGACAGTAATCGAACACTACAAAAGAAACGCGGTGAAGAAACTTAATGACTCCTTTTTAGGTCTTACAGATCGTGCAGTAAAAAATTATGCTTTATAATTATTGTTCGCGTATAAGTGTAGATGCAGCTTAATTTTAATATGTCAGACTTTTTTACATAGAGCAAAGAAATAATAGGTTGAAAGAAACTGACTCCATATATAGTTACGGTATACGTACTTTTTGAGATGAATTTAATACCTCCATGCCACCGATCTACTTGTCACGTCTTCCAATGTACGGAAATAATAATTCATTGGAGATAAATGTAGTTGTAAAAATATACAAGCTTTCTGGTGGCCTTCCAGACACAACTATGTAGTTTTAAATGGCAATATTATTGAATAAAATGCTCATAATGTACTTGAGCATAAGAGCTATTGGTGTCGTTCCGCACGCGACCTACCATGACCCAGCGACCCGGAACATGATCGTTAGAGCTTCATAAATACTGGACATTTGTCCGTGAACCGGAAAAATTTATAGAGGGGTCGACCTGAAGGTCAAAAATATCGCGATCTATATTAAATCAGAATACAAATATTTATCAAAATGGTAGTATTATACTTATTAACAGAAATATATGATAATTTCATATTACTAATTACTAATATTATAAATGCGATAGTTTAGATGGATGGATGCTTGTTAGAGTTTGTAGCCTAAACGGCTGAACGGATTTTGATGTAATTTGGCATAGACGTAGAGGATAGTCTGGAAGAACACATAGGCTATTAACTTTTGTTTTTTTTAACTCCACGCGGACGGAGTCGCGGGCGTAAGCTAGTAATCTCATATTTCAGTTCTAGTTGTTATAGCAATAACTGAATCTAAATATTGGACTTTAAAGTGTATCTCATTGTATATTCTGACAACTGACATGATGAAAGTTCTGTGTAAATCCTCACTATATAGAACTCTGTTCAATTCTTTAATTTACTTAACGAAAAAAAACACAAATATCGTAGGCGCCAATATTATTGAGCGGCCGGACTATTGTAGCCGAGCGATTCTAATCATCATCTCGAGTCATCTTAATCGATTAGCATTGAGAAATCGATAAACGCACCTCGATACATCGCCAATGAGGCATCGTCGTCATTAAGATAAAGTTAATTGGGCCCCACCGGTCTTCCGCGTCTCCGAGACGAGAGTGGATACGAAGAAAAAAAAACAACTCACACACGTGGTCACTACCGTTCATTTACGAGCGCGAATTATGCGTAGTACGGCAGGTGGCAGGTGATGGCGACCATGGGAACTCGGGGTTGTGTCGAGTTCCCACGGCAGCGTCATTCACCAGCCAACACCTGCGCCCCTTAACGGGGATGCTACACACACGCCCGCCACGCGAAGGAAAGCGCCGATTAGAAGCGCGCGCGTGTGTGCGCCCTCGCACGCGTCTGTACTCGCGCCTAGTGTGGCTGTGTGCATGTGTACATACGTGGGATCAGCATGCTTGTGTGCGTATAGACGTGTGCTCATGACGAATGTGTGCGTCCCGCGCGCGTTTGCACGCACGACTCGTGATGTGTGCGCGTGGTAAGGCGATCTCTCGTTACAGGATTTACTGGAGTAAGTGTCCGTAAGGGGCTGTTTACGTTTTGGTTTACGTTCGCGCTGACATGCCTTAGCATATGGTAAGTGTTAGTGGATGAGTCATGCCTGTCTAAATGAATATGGCAGTGGTCAAGAGTAATTTAATCTTTCAAAGATTACGTTTAAGCCTTTTTAAGGTTCGATTCCTTTTTTCGTTGGAAATAGACTCAACTTGTGTTGCGTTCTTACATTAGATACAAAAAGTATTGTATTGTTTCTTATATTTAATGCTACTCATGAAAAATAAACATCCATATCTACTTAATGTTTCGCCTAAGCGCATAATAGACAATCAATCAAGATTGTTTAGTGTAGGCAGCATACAAACTAGCGGCACACGTCCACTCTACACAATGCACTTATCTAAATGAGCGACGCGCGTTCTTCCCCACGAACGAGTATGCGCTATGCGACCCTAGTATAGTCACGATCTAAATATTTTCTTTTAGTGAATTATTTTCATTTAATTAAAGATTTATTTAATTGTTACTTGCAAAAGCGTAGGATATTTTCAAGACGAACTTATACCAATTATAAGATTAGTGATGTATGCCAAATAAAAGGCGGAAATGATTTGTATCCAAGAATGAACACATAGATAATAAACGAAATTATAAAAGTGTGATAATGTTCTTGAAGTAGAAACCGTGGTCTGACATTTCTTACATCATTCAACAGTTAATGTTAGAAACATCGTTGTGACATCAAATTATTTCCGTAGACAAATCAAAGTTCAAATAATGAATTCTGTAACACTCACTATGCGTGCTATGAGGTGTGTCAATAGGGGCATTGGGCGAGGGCCCGCATGGCACGGGGCCGATGCGTCGGAATGCATTGTGCAAGTTACGCATGTTTGCACGCACCATTGTTTTACTGACAACCCTAGAACTATTCTGTGATTTGAAAAAAATAAAAGGAAGGGTTAGCAATACCAATTAATGTAATAGGTGAAATTGGATTGACGCTTTCGTAGTGTTTGGAGATACTGATTTGTTAAGTATTACTAGTATTGGTAGTTGGTAGACATGACGTGTCAAAAAAATTATTATAAGTGAGTCGATTTACAACTATGAATGTTTCTAATATATATTTTATTATTAAAACTAGCTGTTTCCTAGCGGCTTCATCCGCTTGAAATTATAAAAGCTTTATTTTATTGTTTACCTTTGTCAAATTCTCAATTGCAAATGTCAAAATACCAATTACCTTACTATGGCAATATTGCTTCCTTGACGTTGGCAGCAACTTATTGTCTCTTTCCCACATTAGGGTTTTTATCCAAAATATTTATCCCATAAGTTCAATGGCGTGAAAATATATAGCCTAAAGCGTGACGTAAGTGTAGGGCTTTTTATTAAAAAAAGAATTATTCAAAAATATGCTGTAATTGCTGACATCTTAGGCAAAAAGGAAGTGTGTGTTTACGCTTTATTATATTAGTATAGATTACAGTATAGTTACATTTAATATTAAAAGGACGAAGAAAACTTATCGTGAAAGTTAATCTCTACATCTACACTATGAGAATTTAAATCGAGACCAACAATGAAAATTTCCCCACCGGCGTTCGGAATCTAATTTACCATAGAACAATAGGGGTTACTGATACACGCGTCGTATTCAAACACAATAATGTCCGACATATTCATACATAATTGACGTCAAAATCCCCTAAACCGAAGTCAACAATGCGGGGAGTCCTGACGTGTGTTATGCACGCTCCACACACACGAACACACTACTGTCATGTGAACATACCTTTATATTCAATCTAATTCAACTGACAGACTGATTGAAATAAAATAAATCAACATTGGGTATTTTATATGATTTGAATATATTTTCTGATTTTAAATGTTCCTCTTGTTGGAATTATAAATAAAAAAGGAGAATAATAATCCTAGATCGAAATATGAAGTGGAATTCGAAACTATCATTAGCCAAACTAGCTTTTGAAAATCTTAAAACTTTTTCTCTATCAATTTATTTAAAAAACAGAATTATAATGACATAGTATATAATAAATATAAGAAACAATTTGATAAAACTCTGGACGTTAACAAAGCAAGTGACCGTTAGTGTTGAAAGCTTTTGATACGTTAAGTTCTATACAAAGTTCCATTTGTAACTTTACCCGTGTGGGGACGAGGAGCAAAAAAAGTTAAGATTTTATTCTCCCCTTTACAAAAGGCTGCACGTGGTAGGGTTGTGGTGTAGCTACTCTTTTTTTTCATTCACCGAACGTATTATGTTATGGTTAAAATTGTTGAGAGTGCACTGGGGATCGGTTACGACGGCTTTCGTTGCCAGCGTTGATTAATTTTCGCTTCAATGAAGTGTTATGAAATTTTTGGATATTAAATAACATGTTACGTAATATATTTCAAGTATGTACTAGATAAGTAATGTTGTATGAATAAATTAACGTTTGAATTACCATATGGTACCTACAGTTTTTTTTTTAAATATTGCTTTGTAGAATGCCAATAACGCGATATAAATAGAACGTAAAAACAAAATTAAATATTACATTTAAACATAAAGATAAAACTCATCGAAAAAATGTTTATTGTGCCTAATTTTTTAAAAAAAGATAAATGAAATTAAAAAAAAACTAACTTCGATTTTTTTTAAATTACGAAGATGGATGTTTGAAAGTGATCAACCAATTTATATAACAATAATTTCGTAATAGGAAGGGAATAATTTAAACCTTTAAGAGATGTATTTGGTTAACAATCTGTGGTAATTTTTTCTTAAACGAGTTCTGTGTCGATGCCGAGTGCCAACGCAACAGATCATCTATCATTCTTATTGGAAACATGTTTTGCTACTAATGGACATTATTAATTTATTATTTTTAAATACTTCAAATAACATATTATAATATTTTTGTACGGTATTTATTCGATATATTGTAATAAAAATCAATGTCTTATAAAATTTTAAAGATTTTAATTCCCTGATGTAAAGAAATAGTTTTTAAACAATCTCCTAAATTCTACATATTTGTCTGAAAATGTCGTAATATAATGAATACCTATAGGTATGTATGAACATTAATGTTTATTAAAGATTCTTATAAGAAAAAATAAAAAGAAACTTACCTTAAGATAACGTTTTTAACAACTATTTTTGGCATGAAACGCTTCGAATATTAAAATCCATTTTTTTTTAATGTTCTGTTCAATTACCTTGCCAGTAACAATAATCAAATATATTTAAAACCTTTTTTACGTCCTCAAAACATTTTTAGGTTCGAACAAATTCTCCCTTACAACTTTAAAATCCACGGACATGTGTATCGACAAACTTATGTTAATAAGCTGACGCCAAATAAAAGGCTACTGGGTTACGTATTTTATTAATGATTGTAATAAATTTATAACCTAATATATTAATTATAGTAAATCTAAATGTAAGTCAATGGATTTATAACTTTATGGACAGGAAGTTTTTACCTCTACGAAATGTTTACAACTTCGTAGCACTTCGCTACGCATTTATCATAATTATAAGTAGTTAGTGTAGTAGTTAATGTAACTACATTCAAATAAACACAGACCCTTAATCCTGCAAAATCCTGGGGGTAAAATGTTTTTTTTTGTATAAATATACATGTTAGTATAATTCAATGTTCAAGTATTCAATCATGGTTTATGTTGTCAATTTTACTGGATGGGGCACCCTTTTGTCACCATATAAATTAATAATGTGGCGTCTACAACATTTCTTCAACTCTATTCATCCATTGTATGAATATTTAATTTTGTTGTGTATTCGTCGATCAAAGTGGATGTCCAACTAAAGGAACGCAACGAAAGTAATCGATTTATTTTGAATTCTGTTTAAACAAATTCAATGGCCATATAGGATTGTGAAACATTGTACAAAGTTAGCATTAAAGTACCTTGAGGATATTAAAATAATTGTCCGTGCATCCTTGCAGTGATCGAAGGAAATGATTTATCAGTGCGCCGTACGTGATTTGCGAGCGCCGAGCTGCGCCGCGCCGCGCCGCCCTGGCCGCTGTATAAAGACGATTTAATCGCAGGAAGCGACACAGGCGTACTATGATAAATCTGCAACGGAACTTATCTATCCAACCGCCAGCTGCCGCCCATGATTCATAGTGTTGCGATGCTCATTCCGCTTAGAATTTGCAAATCAAACGCCGACGGCGTACGGAAAATCGAAACAATTATGCGAGCCACGTCTCTATTGTGCGCAGCGTTACAATCATAAAATCGCTGCATAACAATATTTCTATGAACTATTTAGTTGTGCATACTTGAAGAGTAATTCGATATTCAAAAGAGTCGTATTGTTAAAGCATAATTGTGGGACGAGTATTATCGTTCCAGCTAGTGGTCACCAATAAAGCTTTTATAAACAATCCAGTTGACTATTCTAAGTCGCGGCACGTCAAAGGTCCTATTCGTAGGAGTTCTCGGTAAAAACCAGTCGACGAGCGCGCGCCAACTCGCGTGCTGCGCGCGCGCTGCCCCGCGCCCGCGCTCGCCGCGCTCCGCACGCGCCATCCCGGCCCAGTATAAAAGCTCGACGCCCTTCCTGATTCGATCATTCCTAACTGCCGCTCCGTGTGTGCATGTCGCTCTCTTTTCCCCTCCTGTAAATACGTAGTCGTAATTCGTTACACTAAGTTTACTATTACTTGTAAAGTTAGTTATAAATATGTGTCTCGCTAAGGATGGATCACCTTCGCCGCAAAAGGAGGCTGTATCGCCTCGTTCTCCTTGGAAGAAGCTCTTGAACCGTCAGGTAAATTGAATAATATAACTATTAATTTACTCACAGTACTAAGTACATGTATATTGAAACAATTCAAAGTTGATAAATCAAAATAAATCTTTGTTCTTTACTTATTTACATAAGTTTGTAAATTAACGTATGTTTTCATTGTTATTTTCAGAGCTCAAAGCCGAAATTACCACGAAAGGTGACGACATCGACGCGAGTTAATCTTAACAAGTGCTGGACGAAGCTTGGTGAGCTGATATCCAACGCATCGCCGCGTGCCGACCTGCCATCGCAAAAGACTGCATACCCTCAGGAACCTCTCCTGGTGCCGTTCTCTGAATACTTCTACCCTGTCGATCCGGTGAAACCGGTGCCTGTCGAAGACAGCGACAATGCGGAGAACCAGAACATTGTAAACAACAACCGATTCGAGCTAATCTCTGAAGCTTTGGAAATCAATGACAACATGGCTAACGAAGTGCGTGAAATCTGCTACTCGGCCACCAAGAGCAACTGTTTCGTATGTAAATTATGCTATTAATCTATATTTATCCCTTAGTCTTAATTCCAACCGCTATTCCGAATCCTTTCTTCCCATTCGAAGCTTTAATTTTTCGGTACTATTAATTCAGTAAAAAACAAAATCATGTCTTCCAATGTCTAGATTAAGTGCGTGCTCGTTTCCTAGAGTAATATCAATCGTGTCTTCCATTAGACTTAGAACTGTCACAATAACTGGTCAGTTTTGACAGCTGTCATAACAGATAAAAACAAAGTTCTTAAAAACAAGTTTTATCGAATAATTTTGATCATTTTCATGTTAACTTTTGCTTTCTAAATATTGCTGTCGACTTACTTGTCAGAACTGGCCAGTTATATGTTGATGGATTTAGTTAGGTCGGTGCTAATGTCGCTTCCAGTTGGCTATATTGTGGTTTAATTATCTGTGATCTTAGTTGTATTAGCAACTCGGAAGTATGGCATCATCGATTTGTTTAAATTAATTGTTCGATTTAATGTAACAGTGTAAATTGACAGCATTTTGGTAGACAGCTTTAAAGCCCAACTGCACTGTATATCAACGCACTAATAACAGTTTAGCACTTGCATTTCAATTCTGAATAATTCATATTTGTATCGTAAATCAACGTCTTCCATTAGTTCGTAAGAAATGATCTGTGATTTTAAAAATACACATGAAAGCTTTAATTAACTATAAGAGAATTATAATAACAATTGAATTGTTTATATACAAATAATTATATTACATTGTAATGCTTGCTGTGGATGTTTGTGTTACTAGAAACTTAGAATTGAAAATATCTTTTATCACTTTAGCATAAGGTCCAATTTTACTTGATTGTATGTTTTTAGTATTTTCAAGAACATCCACAGTGGCCTAATTAACCTAGGAATTAGTAAACATATCTTCAACAAAAGCTTTAATAGTTTTTAAGGTTAAGACGATTTTGAATAATGCTTCTTTAATGTTTTCTTTAATTCACTGAAATTTATGTTAAGTAAAAGTAGGCCGAGCGTGCCAATCTTAATTTTTAGGATTAATTGATACTTCTTTATTGCATGCGATTTTTTCCTATAGCCTGTAGTATTAGGATTAATGTCGAATAGTTTTTTAAGTCTTACGTATTCTTCCATTCTGTCAATTCATAGATTAGTATAATTTTGTGTTAGAATAAGTTTAGAATAAGCCACTACTGTAGACTGATAATATTAAGGATTTTGAAGACTTTCAATTGATCTCTGCATCTCAATAAAGTTTTAATTTTAAATAATTTATTCGTTTTATTCCTATGGTAACATTTTCATCATAATAACTAACAGAGTAAAGAAACACGTACAAATTATATTGGACACTAGTTCAATTATTTATCCATATTTATTACAATCTATACTAATATAATAAAGCGTAAACACACACATCTTTGTTGCCTAAGATGTCAGCAATTACAGCATGTTTTTGAATAATTCTTTATTTAATAAAAAGCCCTACACTTACGTCACGCTTTAGGCTA
>LD688935.1:773056-796644 GCA_003118335.3 Papilio memnon
GGTAAACAATGAAATATTTTTTTTATAATTTCACGCGGATGAAGCCGCAAGGGAACAGCTAGTATTTTATATCTACAAACTACATACTCAAAACTTGTCGTTTCTGAACCAAAAACCTTTTTCCTTTTAATAAAAAACCAACCGAATTGAGAACCCCCTCCTATTTGAAGTCGGTTAAAAATGCTTTGTAAGAATTCGACATTTTTGTTTATGTTTTATTGTTTAATTAAATGGCATGAGATTCGACTCGTGATAAAAATATATGAACATTGTAATGAAGAACGAAAACAATTTATTTTACTTTGACGCCAGTTGCATTAGTCAGTAAGAATTTGTTTACCTCAATGATATTTATCAATTACTTAACTAGACCGAAACAAACAAGTTATTAGATACTAATAAATTAACTAAACTAATTTACCAGATTTTATTCACGTAACTCTACTACTATATATAATTCTACTATATAAGGAAAATAACATAAATGCTGTAAAGTTCATGTAAGAGAAATTATTTAAATAATTTCATAATATTTCTTGAAACTTTTAAACTAGTGTTCAAGTGTCAAAGCATTAGAAAGGGAGTAGTGATTATATACTCTTTGGCTGATCTATAGTATTTGTCATTGTTTATTTTTCATAATCTTTGGTAACTGAGAAAAAATGACGCGATTGTTTTTTGTTAATTAATATGTAAAAAGTTAAATTAAAGTTGTTTATTAAAACAAATTGAGTTTGTGTTATGATATCATCTAAACAACTAGAATCGTTTAATCGCGGATTCGACCCCACGACATACTGGATCCCTTAACTATTAAGCTGTTGGCAGTACTCATTAATTATGCAAGATTTATCAGAGACACTTTTAGAGATAAATCCTAGTGAATTCAGATATGATGCCTGATAGACAACTAGTACAAACTGTGTTGACCACCATGACGATGATGATTTGACAACTTATATAGCTTACTCGCTTTGTAGTGATTGTAGTCGATCTAGGCATTATTATAAATGCATAAATGGACATTTAACACGGAGAACGTTAATTATGAGTGTGGTACACCGGTAGAGGTAGACCTAGAAAGAGTTGTATAGATTGCGTGAAAGGTGACATGATCAAAAAGGGAGTGATGACTGATGACGTATGATAGAGTTATGTGGAGGACAAAAACCTGTTGCGCCCCTACGGGAGTAGGATAAGGAGGAAGATGATGCATAAATGGACGTTTTGAAGTCAAATCAAACATATACATAATCATTATTAGCCTAAGGTATCGTCCACTGCTAAACGTAGGCCTCGCCCATCGATTGCCTCGATACCCGGTCCTGTACCGCAAACAAACAACAAACTGCTGCTATTGCTACTGCAAACATATATTTAGTTGATTTAAATCTTTACATTATCTTCCATTTTAAATCTCTTTAGGAATCGCAGATCTAAGGAAACATTTTAATCTTAAAGGATTCCTCTATGTTACTTTTCATTGACATGATTCTTATAAAAATAATAGAAATAAAACCAGTTCCGTAGTATCAGAGTTTCCACATAATAAACAACACATTAATTTTCCAACTACATTACAAAAACTGTTAATCAATAAGTCAGTTTTGTAATAAAGTAAATGTAATCCAAATTAATGGTCGCCTTATAAATCAATATGCCTTGTTTAAAGTTCATTTCACATCCATTTGTATAATTGATATATAAAAATTCATTACTAAAACTTGTTTAAATTAAAATCAACCTTGTAAACCATAAGTTTAAAATTAACATCGCTAAGCGTGAGTTAATTTGTCAATTTTTGACTTAATGAAAACTTATTATCCCCAGTAACATAAATGTGAAAATCTATGTAAATCTGACCAAAAATTTACTAAAACTTTTTAATAAAACGTAATAAAAGTATCAATTGGTTAATTAATGCATACACAAAATAAAGAAGTGGAGTTACTTCACAGTTTTCTACTCATCATCATCACCAGCTCACTATACGTCCCTACTGAGGGGCTGGGAGCCTACCCTAACAAGGGGGTGGCTAGGCCATAGTCAACCACGCTGGCCAAGTGCGAGTTGGTTGACTTCACACATATCTTTGAATTTCTTCAGTGATATGTGCAGTTTGCATCACGATGTTTTCCTTCACCGTAAGAACGTCGGGTAAAGTTGTCTACTAAAGTAGTAAAAATTTGGTTATTAATGAAATTAAGTATATAAGGGCATATCATCATCATCATCATCAAACTTTGTCTGCCCACTGCTGGACATAGGCCTTCCCCAATGTCTTCCACTAAGGGCATATGTACTTTCCGATTATTGTGGCTCACAAGCGGCTGGTTGGATACATAAGTAATGGTATTCTTGGACGCCAAGACATGGGAGGACAAAAACACCAAAAGCTAGTTTAACAAGAAATGATGGCAATAAAATCAATAACGAGCAGCTGTGACGGAAGGTAAGTCAACATCAATGTAACGCGTCGCATAGCGTGAAATCGCTCGCGAAAACGAAAAGCCGTCGCGAACCGCTGAATGCTGAACAACGCTGAAATCAAAAGACATGTGTTTGTAATGCTGACACCCGTTCAGCGTATCAAATCGTCGAAGAAAGCCCGTACAAATCCCTAAGAAATAACCGAAAAACCGAAATTTTTCTGCGATTCGTCACACCGGTACCGATTTCACGGTGCCCTATTACCGCATCGTACGATAGAGCGAATGGAACTAGCCGGCTATAGCGACTTGGTTATGTTCTTTTGTCCTGTCGTATATCGCGGGATCGGAACGAATCGTCCTTAGAAATATCATGCGATTTATCATTCTTAAACGTTCGCCCGCGCATTGCATTATACCAGTTAAATGGACGTCCAGAGAACTTTTGTCAAATGTCACGTATCCAGACCATTTTATGACACGTAGGAATTGACATTCTATATTGTGGATACTGTCTAAGATAAATTCAATGGCGGCATATAATAAATGATTTTTACATTATGTACATTTATTTTATCATTTTAAAAATAGACACAACTAAGTACACATAACTCCTTCTAGAATAACGTAGTAGTAGTAAAGAGTGTGTTCTAAGTTTTATAAATCTACTTCAATATCAATGTTCAAACAAGAAACTATAATACATCGCTAACAATCTGACCAAACAATTCATATCAAATCCATCGGCTTACTTAAACATAGAATAATAAAAATAACTTGGTATCGCTTTGAAATCCAAGGACCTGTGAAAATAATCGTCCATCTTGTTAAAATTCACAGCAAAAGTGTTTTGTGCAAGCCAACGCGCGCGTAAAACAAACAAGTCTTCCGTAAAATTCCACCTTATTATATTATGTGGTCTAATTCGTGACAAATAACACTATGCTTTGTAAACATTGAGCAAAAACAACCTTTATTTTTTAAACATAACTGACTATTATCGCTTGATACTTTAACAACAGCTAATATTTAGCCCCGTTCACGCTTTACGGATCTGTCAACAGTGGACTTTCGTTAAAAGCATCGCATTTGTTAGTTTCCGGGAATAATTGGTTGTACACACAAAAACCCATATTTAATAGCGGCGACATAAAATGAAGACATTTTCAATGTGACTAATTTATGCACGGATAAGTTACTGCTACAATACTAAAATACCAGGACCTGTTTGAATCTACAAACGTTTCATGACGCTAACATATAATATTTAGTGTAACATGGTTATTTTATTTAACACACTGTTCTAGTTTAAGATAGAACCTGAAAATTTTAACCTACGTAATACCACCAGATCTCTGCCACTCCCTCTCTCTCTCACGAAGTGCCTCTCCATTAATGGAGGTTGGCCGTCAGCTCAGCGAACTTTTTCTGGTTTTGTGCCAAGCGAAATAGGTGTTCTACGCTGGCAATATTCGTCCACTCCTTGATGTTTCTCAACCACGATTTCTTTCTTCTTCCAGCGCGTCTCTTGCCTGCGATTTTGCCCATCATAATCAGTTGATCTCTGCCACTAGTTAAGCCAAAAAAAATCATAGTTGATATAAGCCACTACAACTTGCAAGCGATTAAATTCAAATTGTATACGAGTATGGTTCAAGGTATAAAATGTAGAATTATTATAATTATTTTTAACTTCTCTTATACGTTAAGAGATTTTATGGTGTAAAGTGGATTCTAAACGTACATGAAAAATGCATTTAGTCGTCTCTGGTTATTCGGTCAGATGTCAACTTTCGCAAGGATGTGTTAAGTGCGCAGGAAGTCATTACTAAGGACTCCATAATTAGGTGCGTTTGCGCAACACTTAGTGACTTCCGATTGATCTTAGAGTGACCATAAACCATAGACCATAAAGGCCAAATCTGACAAAAAAATGCAGGTGTAGTTGATTCTAAAAGTAACATTTGACATAGAAATATTTATAGATGTTTGGACAACAAGAAAATAATAATGACCTAAATATGTATTAATGAATTTAACAATGGTTTCTATATTATACATTACAGAAATTGACTTAACATAGTTTATTAAGATTATTAATCAAGTGATTTTTAGTGTGTGTGGTGAATTAGTACTTGAAATTTTACTATTATTTAGGATGAATCCTTTGAAACATACAGAAATCATGGCTACCATAGGTAAAGTGCAAAAGGTAGGCAGCCGCCGACCTGTTACGTTTGACGCAATCAGCTAAAGGAAGCTTAACAACTCACCCATTAGCCGCACACAAATCACAAACACGTGACGATTGCATAACCAGATAACTTGAAATGGTATCCTTCTCGTTAGGCTTCCGACAGACGAACGTTTCTGTACAGAAATTTACGATGGACGAATATTGTTGTATTAAATTATTCATTTTTAGAATATATAGTTAAGAACTTATGTTATTCGGAAAATATCTTTTTCAATAAGATAACCTGTGTTTGAATTGCTTATAAATTAATTTATATTGTATAATTTTAATTAAATGTGATCAAAAGCAATTGGAATAATTTAATTACGTTACTAAAAAAATCCCTGTTGATCAACCTATTAGCTCAATCCCATTTTTAAACAAAGCAAATCCCGATTAACTGTTTAATTAAATTCGATAAGGGAATTGTGATCAGTGTAAATGAAAGATGGTTTCCCGCCTTTTTTAGTGAGTCGCTCGTGTCTCTGCATCCTTAAATAACTGCCTTGTTTTTACAAAACACGGTTACAAGTTGAAAAAAAAATATTTTAACTGCATATGCGTAGCGTAGCGAGTGCAATTTCGTGCGGGCTTAAATTACGATCTCGGAATCCCTTTTTTAAACGGAAATGGCGCATTTTTGAGTGTTGACAAAAACAGACGTGCGGTTGACTGTTAGAAGCATTTGCCAAAATTATCTTTTTTTTATTGTAACTAATTCTGTCGACGCACAAAAAATTTTTCCTTTTCAATCTTTAATTTTTTTTACTGAACTTTATTATTGGGTTAATTATACAAGATAAGTTACTTACGTATTATTTAAATAAATATATTTTAAACCGAGATGCGAAAAACATTGGCATAGCAAACTGGAGGACCGTGGCCAAAGATAGGCCGAAATGGAAAAAGTTGCTGGACCAAGCCAAGGCCCACAAAGGGCTGTAGAGCTGTAGAAGAAGAAGATTTTTTATTTCAGTTTACTAATGATTTCCATTTTCATACCATGTGAAGTTTCCTTCCTTTTCAATACAGAAGATTTTGATTTTCATGGATTTTATTTTATTCAGCAAATTGAACAATTTTCAAGATATCACTTTGTCATAGTAACGAAAATATATTCTCTAGCATTTTTCCTATAACATGTTCCTTTTTAACTCATAACGATTTTTTTCCAATCTGCCAAAAACTTACCTTTAGCCAACGAAGATACAAAAACCGAAGAAACCAACACGCACAGACCGCCTAAGCCATAGAATAACGAACTAATCTAAAATTACAAAAAAATGGCGCAGTTTTTATTATGTCCCTCAAAAAATACCGACTGACCGAAAAAGAAAAAAAACTTCTGAAATCGTTTAATTGTACCCGCGCAAAAATCCCGCCGAAATAGCCGAAGGGGACAGGAAATGACGGTGCGGCAAAAAACTCCAAAGAAGCCTACGAAATGTCTACAATTTGATGGATCGACGTAACACAATCATTCGCTATAAGACTGCCTTAAAGTGCCCCTTAAAAATCAAGTGATATTCTTCAATTTCATGCCTCCGCATGGATAAAGAATGGACCATAACGGTTACACGCAAATTTAGATTCTATTCCCAGAACTATATGATCAAAATTGACTCAAATAAATTTTATTACCTTTATATATTTAAGATTTACTGTCGCTATTCTGTCGAAGTAAATTAAACTTTATTTCAGAGCTCTAAAGTTCAAATTACTGTTAGGTTTATAGTGCGTTTTCTGTATGGATTCAAATTGTAACCATATAGTCTGAACACGTGTTAGACGGCCACTAGAGGGTCATTCGAGCTTGTTTACGACTATCTACGATAATGGTGGCTTTATACCGACCATGGTAGTGCTGGGATACCTTCGATGTATTATTTTTAATTTGTTATGATGATTTTAATTTTTAAGGGTATTAAAAGTTAAAAAAAAATTGTCAGTTCATAAAAGTCTTGATTATGTGAAAAGATTAAAAATGTGAAAATTACGAATTTAAAACGCATTTACTATAGCTATAACATGTTTGGTATAAGAATTTTCAAACGGTTGAAAATATACCGTACCGTACCTTTTTCATGATGATATTAAAATTTTAAAAAAAAATTAAAATTTAAAATTTCAATTAATAATCCGAGCCAAGCACTCACATCTGAAAGAACCATACCTTTATTCGCCCACCTTATTCTATAATCTTTAAAAACTTTTGAAGACGAGGACAAAAAGATTTAAAAAAGTGGGCGTAACTTTTACTGTCATTCAGTTCCAAAGGCATAATAGCCGGCGGCATTGCCTCGCGCCGAACTATTATCTGCTTTGGAAAAAATAAAAAAAACAACCACCCCGCCTTACAATCGAAATCTGAAAAGGAAGCGTAGCTTTGCGAATCTGGGCAATAAATTCCTATTGATTGTGTTTCGGACTCACGCTGTGCATAGGGGCTCATTATAGTCTCGATGATTTCGAAATTTTTGTTACACAACTACTTTTTTCTCGGCGGATAATTGGCGCGAATTACAATAAATTGATAATCATATTATATTTTTAACTTCATACAAAACATATGACTATAATTTGAGAAATGAAGGTATACCATGATTAATACTGACGGATTTTCTAAGAACGTCCAATGCTCAAAAACATTTCGTTTTATGCAAACGGTTTGCATACTTGTTTCTCTTAACAAGAGTTGTTTAGGTTCTTTAAAAACACATCATCATCTCCCCTACCTTATCCTACTCACGTAGGCTCGGCGCACTGGGTTTTTGTCCTTCAAATAACTCTATCATCCATAATCTCAGTCATCACTCCCTTCTTGATCATGTCACCTTTAACGCAATCCATCGATCTCTTTCTAGGATTTATAAAAACACGTAAAAATACAAACAGGTAGTACTTATACTCGAAATAAACCATTAGAATCGGATAGTACAGTTTTTTTTTTATTTTCTTAATAGGAAATATATTAAAACAAACTATTATATATATACTAGTTACAACTGAACTTACTTCACTCGATATTATGAAGTAAGCATTAATATTACTTCACACTTTATTACATTAACCGCGACTTCCCCGCCAGCATTCCTTTCAAGTATCTCTTAAACGGCTTCTTATGAATGAACTGACGCTCATTTCACAACTATGAATGGAGACTATGTAAGGTTTCCCATTAAATTGCACAAAGTATGCAGAATCGCTTTCAAGAGTTGTCATTCATTCTTTCCTTACTACATAAGCTTTACTTCCTTGTTATCTTTAATGCGAAACCTTTTCGTTCGGTTCATTATGAGCTTCAATAGCTTCTGGCGTTGATTTGATACGCGTATTGATAAAAATCGTGTACAATTTGAGTGCGTTTCTTTTGTGTACGACTATTCAAGTGCAGTAGAGAATCGTTTAACTGCTGTGATTTTAATGTGCGGATGTTCGCTTTAATAATTTCCAAATTTTATTAAACTTGGAAATTATTAAACCTTTACACCCAAATATCATACCAAAATACATTCTTTGAGTCTTCTAAAAATATTGGAAATTGATGATAAGCTCTTCAAAATTGAAAGAAGATCGGTCCCTGCTTATTTTTATAATGACAACAATTTAATTGCGACAGAACAGCAAAAAATGTTAAAGCCACCGTGCTATAAGTTTAGCTTATTTTGTTACAAAACAGGTTTTATTTATTTTAAAATCGCCGAAAATCCGAGTAATCTAAACTAAACATGCCGACAAAATGCGTCACTATTTGCCAACTCGGCGCGCACCGCCATTTTATGCCCAATAAATAAACAGAGCCAACTCTTGTTTGCAAAGAAAACAACCGAGTCAATCCCAAAAGCTTCAGGCAAAACAAATATGTGTCTTCCTCTCAAGGACGCCACCATGTTTATATTAGACGTAACGATAAGCCTGCGTCAGGTACTCGATGACTTTTCAAGTAATACATTACCAAAGCATTAAAAGTCCTTTTCTTGAAATCAGCTCTTTATTAAACTGTTGACTGTTGAAGTACCAGAATTTCATAATGTGGTCGGTCCTAATATCGCCAAAGTCCTCATGATTTATTTTATAATAAGGTATGTATGTCACCAATATAATTAGAACCAAAAGCAAGCTACATTCAAAGTTAAACCTTGGATTAACTTAACTAAAGAAACACGACTGCACAAAACGTCTTCTCTAATGAGTGGTTTAATACATTTAGGATTTCTATTATAATTCATAAATATTACACATTAGCTTAGATTAAAATTTACTGTCTCATAG
The DNA here is from genome assembly GCA_003118335.3 of Papilio memnon. Taxonomy (NCBI): domain Eukaryota; kingdom Metazoa; phylum Arthropoda; class Insecta; order Lepidoptera; family Papilionidae; genus Papilio; species Papilio memnon. The sequence continues at coordinate 781,994 of LD688935.1, forward strand.
GCTTTTAAATATTGTAATGCCGTAATTCAATTAAAGGCCGGCATAAATTGTGTTGTCAAATCGCTGTGTAAGGGCTCATTCAGAACGCACGTGCGCTAACAATTGAAGCAACATCTCTGCGGGTCACCGAGGCAACGCCGTCGAAGTATTGATGCTAAGTGTGACTTCGACACAATAGCTCAGTGTGACACTACCCTTATTACATTCCGACCTGATCACTCTTTGTTACTGATTTAAACGGACTCTTGGTAATTTTCTTCGCTTCTTCATAATATTTCATTCAAAAGGATAATTACTTGAGATTAACTGATTATGGCAATAATGTTATTGATCTGCTAGTTTACGTTCCGTTTTAGGTATCAATATTTATTTCTCAATACTATCACATTCTGGTGTTATAGATCTATTAACTCTAGTTACACATAAAAAGATAAATAACGACAGATTAAGAACATGGTCGATAGGTTAAATCTAATTAAAACAGACATAACTAGCCTAATTTATTAGGTAACAGACATTATGCAAAGGCACTCGTGTTGTATCTATATATATGTAATCTATGGTCCTATCTCAATCGGTCATAGAGTAAGCAACGTTTATCTACACAGGATGCAGTTATCTCCGCTGAGTAGCTCGTGAGCTTAGCTTTTTATTATTAAGGAGTTGTGTTGTTTGTTAAAGTTTTTTACCGACCTTGGTTGACTTTTTAACTGAGATTGTGTACATTTTTTGTTGATTATATTGCTTTTTTATTCTAATTTAAAAGTTAGAGAAGATAAGGAAGCGATAGAGTAACCTAATAGCTTGGTTTAAAGAAAAACAATCTTTTTGTTTACAATACTTTTAACTATGATTAATTTGTTCGTGCCAAACTTGTTGACTTTAAGCTAAACATCCTTCACCAGTAGGCAAAATAATGATTTATATGATATCCACGTATAAGTTTCTATGTCGTCCAACATTTACAAAGTCTATTATTTATACTGGCAACACCAACAATGTAAATTACAAAGAGATCTTATTCTAAATTCAAATCCACACGTTCAATACATCCATTACTCTGGACAGCAACACAGATGTCACTCGAATTGTTGGGGTGAAATAAAAACTAAAGAATAGCGAACACCTTAAGTAAATTTGCTTTCATTGGAATTATAATTTTGAGAGCGACTTATAGATGTTATGTGTAACAATGCGTGCGTGCGGCGGCGCCCCCGCGGAGATCGCCGCGCGGACGTGACAACATTGACGCTAAAATCAAGCGTAAGGGGGATTTCCACTGCAGCAAAATAAAAATCAAATCGATTTTCATTTTTAATCTTTTATTTAAACCAAATTTGAAATAAACGCAAGTAAAAAATAAACTCCTTAAAATTATGTACTGCAAAACAACAGGATCGTCGTCTACTTGCAGGTTTAAAAATATACTCGTACAACACTGTAATTCAATAAGAAATATAACTGTTTGAATTAAATACTAAGCAATTTTAATGACATAGTTTTGAAAATATCATAATTTGCATAGAAGATAATTTACCTGAAATGTACTGCAATGTATAGCTATTTTTCCTATAATCTGAGTAACACTTACCGCTGTTAACTGTTGTTAAATTTATAGATTTTACTCGATGTAGTCAAATTCACCCTTAACATTGTCCTCGTGACTCGCAAGGAAACGCTAACTGTCCCAACGGGGGCTTTGTTTCGTTCGTTCGTAAGGCAAATATTGGTCTTGGGCTATTGAGGGCCGTTTGCAAACACTGCCCTACTGGGTGGCGGACAACAATGCGCTTCTTGGTAAAATTCGTGACACCACTCCAAATATAGTGATTATATCCTAATTGTCTACTCGCACCTGGGCCTTTATTTAGTTTTTAACTGGAACGACATATTTTAGGTGAGCCCGGAATCGAACTGTAGGTGGTAGTTAATTGATGGCCACTCGTTAGGGATGTTATACATCTCGCGAACACCAATGTTAAGATTTACGCAGCTGCTATCAATCATTACTTATTTTCGTCATCAACCCTTTTTCAGATATGAAATAAGTGGGTTTTAAGTTTTAAACACATGTGAACACTTGTTTCTATAGTTAGAAGTTAAACGATTTGAGTGTTCCGAGTAACACTCCAAATATGTTGTAAAATATTATATCAACCGATAAGTTTTTGTCATAACCCATTTTTAAACTATAACCATTTCTGACAATACAGTCTTTAAACATCTCGATTGTTTTTTGACTTCACTATTTTCGGTCGCTCTAAGTGATTTTAAAATTCACAGAACGTGTTTTATTTAGTACCATCGTACTTATATTATTGTTTATGATTGTACGTAATTGAATACCAAATGTTTTGGTTATCCTGTCCACATTAAAACAACAAACGAGGTAACAATTTTGATTTCTCAAATAACAAAATATAATTCAATTCATACATATTTGTTGCTATACCTACCACAATAAATACAAACCGTTTCCTCGACATTCAGAACATCGTCTTAGTTGAACGAAGGATACCTTTTGTACTGTTAAACATTTCAACAATGACAACGGACGATCCCTTTTGGCCAATGTTTGGTTAGCTGCGCAGGCGCATTGTCGACTCGGAAATCAATTTACGATAATTGTCGTTTATTATGAAATAAATATGATTCTTTATCCAGTTACCTTTTGTCATCTCGCATGCCTCTAAAAGATCACGTTCCGAAGCAATAGCTATTCAGTTTGGTGCATTTGGCATGAATAATTTTTATATTCCGCGAAGAAATGCAACCGTGCGTGCAAGAATATGTATTAGGTAGACATTTGACAATAATTATATCAATGGCGGCCCATGTTCCAGAAGATATTAGGCGTACGAAAAAGGTTTTGTCATGTAGTGATGTCTAAGAATGTTTTCTCAGATTTTAAGCAGATGTTTAAAATACAATCATTGTTGTCCTAAGTTATTTTGGTATCAAATTATGTGTAAGATTTACCAATATAAAGTATTTAAGTAAAATATCAAGATTTACCTATACCCCGTATAAGTAACTTGAATAAAAGAATCAAATAATTGGGTGATCTGTAACTTTGTGGGCAGAAAATGTTCCCAGATAAACTTAGTATATTAGAATAGTGGATTTTTATACTACAAAAGGCATATGCCTGTAACATTAATATGCCCATAGATGTAGAAGAATCGATTGTGCCAAGTTGTAACTTTGTTTATTTACGTACGTCAAACTTCTACCATAAGATATTGTATTAGGGATGTAATGGCAGTTAGTTTCACTGTCTGAGACACGTTCTTAAATTTATAATTCACGTAATACAAATGAAAAATTACAATAACTATGTACGAAAGTATCATAATAACATTCTTTAGATACTTCAACAATGGCGATGAGTTTAGAATTTTGTTCGAAGTGTTTAAGCTGAATTTGTCTCCATTTTGATCGCTAAATGGGCTATTATAGCATCCTTTGTGCTTTTCTGTGGTTACGCTATACAGGATGTTTATTTTTAATTCTTTTAAAAAGTGCTGTCAGTATTAAGAGATTAATAAATAATCACCAGATCTTAATTAATCAATTATTGAAATATCATACCAGATGCTAATGATGTTACATTTTAAGCCCAAAAGGTATTTCGTGTCGTTCCATTGCTAGCAACATTACTTAAATTAATACTGAGAAATAAAGAATTTATGAGGTAATGTAGTCGCATAAATACTCATTAAGAAGAAAGGATGTGATATTACTGGATGCCAAGTTTTCTTCACATCCTGCGAACTTATGCTCTATGCAGATACGGAGCGTTGCCGAGTTTCACTCCATACACGTGTCACGTCGCATAATAACCACATACTCGCATCATTAAACCAGCACACGAGTTACCAAGTTAATTCAATCAAGGCTTACGACAATTTTTTAAAATCTTTTGCTTGTAAGTTGTTGGAAAAATTCTAAAATTAAAAAAATGTTGTATAACGCCCTATTTATAAAAAGGGGAGAGGGAGATTAAAACATTTTTTTATAACTATCAAATAGAAATATGAAATCGAATTCAAACTCTTGAAGATTTTTTAAACACCCTGTATTCTGACAAAAGAACCTATTACCATCAATATATCGAGACATAAAGTGACGTTTTACGCATCAACGCATCCTTTCCATGCGCGATATTTAGCGTGAATACAACACTTTGATTTCAATACTATTAGCAAATAATGACTTCACTATTGTCAACTTAACATCTTTCGACTACACAAAAGATTCTTTTATATTTGCTTCTTAATTGAATTCATAGACCGTGATTTAATTCATGTGATATAAAAAAGCATGTGTGCGTCGGTGGCTCAGTGGTTTAAGCACTTGACTTGTAATCTACAGGTCTTGGGTCCGAATCCCGCCGCCGTGTACCAATGTGATTTTTCGGTTTTCATATGTACATTATTTACCCGACGTTCTTACGGTGAAGGAAAACATCCTGATACCTGCACATATCGACGAAGATATGTGTGAAGTCAACCAACCTGCACTTGGCCAGCGTGGTAGACTATCGCCCAGTCACCCTAACTTTAGGGTAGGCTCCGAACCCCTAGTTGGGGATGTATAGTGAGCTGGTGATGATGATGTTGATATAAAAAAATACCATTTTTATCCTTTGGACTCGAATCTCTTGGAAGTCAAAAAAAACTACAATAAAAACAATTAAGTACAGGCCAGTAAGCAAAACTAAATATGTGTACCTATTAAATGTTTAAATATCAATTGCATACTTAATTACGGTTGCAAGAGCTTTATTTAATTTAATTTAATTTTTTAATTAACTTCAACTTGTAAATATCTTGTTATTTATTTTATGATTTACATAATATTTAATTATATTATTGAACAGAAGCAAATAAAAATGCAAATTTTTATGAGACCATAAAAGTTTATAGCTCTTTTAACACACTCAAAATATTTTTGCAATAAGTAAAAACTCCTTTACTTATAAATGGGCAGAAAGATATCATATTTATTTTATTTTTAAATCATGCTATACTATACTATATTAATATTATACATGCGAAACTTTAGATGGATGGATGGATGTTTGTAGCCTAAACAGTTGAACGGATTTCGATTAAATTTGGTATAGATGTAGAGGATAATCTGGAAGAACACATAGACTACTTACTTTTATTTTTTTAATTCCGCGCGGACGGAGTCGCGGGCGAAAGCTAGTATTAACATAATTTTGGTTTGGATCAGATTGTTGTGCGTAATAGGGATGGATAAAAAGAGCGTAGGAGAACTGCAAAAGTTAAGATGGACCTTGGGGGCAACTCTAATAAATATGTATTCCTAGGTAAACCACAGATTGGTTTCAGATTCCTTTAAAGACCTTTTAAGCAACGAATGATAAATCTATTCGGAAGAAAAACAAAAACGAGGGATTCCAGAAAGTGGGATAAGGACAGAGAGATAATAAAGTATTATCATATTAAAATACCTATAAAAACCGTCATAATAAAACATAACCTTAAAATGGGCACTACATTATTTTTTTCAACCAAAGTCCACGTGTGTGCCTCATTGTTTAGGGCCCGTATAAAATTATGGGCCCGTCGGGTTTGAGATTCAACCCCGATAACATCTCGTGCCTATTCAAGCTCGCGACTTAAGATCTTGGCCGATAAGGGCATGTACACACTATTGTTAGGAATGGAACGTGAAGAGCGAATTTTGAAAAATTGAGTGACGGTGACTGGAAAAAATGGAACTGATTGTGGACCAGAGAGACTGGATGTCAATCAATGTTTTTGTGTAACGGTACACAGAAATTCTATGGTTATTTTAAATAATTCGGGGAATCCCCGCTGAGCTACTAAATAGCGTACTCGCGTCTTTTGCAGAAATTTGCTGAATCAGCTTTCTAGGTCATCGAAAAAAATGATTAGGTGTAAATGTGACGACTGAGCAAGCATGTAATCACATAATAGCACTAATTAAGAAAACAGAATTCTAGCTTTTCGATTTTCTAAAATATAATAATCGAGATTAAAGTTTTATATAATAGTATAGATAGATACAATATTGAAAGCGGCCAAAATCCTAAACATTAATTTTCGAATACTGTCATCAATCAGACTTTTCCTTCGCATTCAACAAAAAAGGGATTTCTGTTTAGCATTTTAGCGTAACCCACTCGAAGTACCCGGAAACCATATGCGAACAAATATTTCCAAGTGTTGGACTTTTTTTTAAATAAAACCTTTTTAAACAATTTTTGTTTGCTTGAATTTATTAATGGTTACTATGTCTATTGGAACTTTTTCGTTTGACAAAAAGTGATCACGGGTCCATACGATTTAAATCGTTTTTTATACTTTTAGCTGCATAATGGATGTTTTTGTTATTAAATCTTGAAAAGTAAGAAATTAGTAATATAAAAGAGTATCGTATTTGTAAAAAAATACAACGTAATTACGATCCATAGACGTATTAAGTACATAAAGTTATGTACCTACATACTAATTACCTATTTATCTTGTGTTGGAATCTTTGTATAACTATAGGCGGTATATTTAGATGGTCTTAGAAGTTGGTAAATCGAGTTCCATTCGATGTATGTAAATAATAGGTGTAAAGAATTAATTAGGGGTGTGCAAATATCATTCGAATATTTCGTAAGCTTCGAAAACTACCGTAACTGCTATACCAAGCATTAGATCGTGTATGTATATTTTTATTTCATGATTGTTTGTTATATGAAAGTAAATTCATAACAAACTATACTTACAATCGTCGCATTTGAAAGGGAATCAATACAAACCGATATATTGAACACAACTGAAAGTACAATTTCTTGCAGTCGCATTCAGGCTGCAAACAAAGCGAATCCATTGGCCCCGAGAGCGCCTTCCGAGTGTGCCCTATAAATAATACATTACACACCTCATTGTTGAAGATATCAGTGTAAAGCTTTAAGGATGGATGATCTCTTAAAATAACAAGTGTTTGCTTCAATGATTATCAACAATGCCAACCTTTGGCTGTTTTATAAAAGCCTCCTATAATCCTAAAACTAAAACGTCACATTGGTTATTAATCCAACCCCAAATTTGGAATTTATTGTTAACAGAATAAAACTTATATTTGAATGTATTTTAAGTTGAGCACCATTTTAATGATTTTGTAGGAGTTTGAACTGTAATAGTAGTGATTAGAGTTTATTTTTAAGTGGGAGAAGTTTGTCAAATTGTCGAATTTGGATATAAAATAAAATGTGCGTGAAAATTCAGGGCCAAGTTGGTTCACCATAACATAAAGAAACATTCCTCTATTGAGGGTTCGCCGTTTAAATGGTTTTACACATTTATAATGCTGGCTGCGATAAATAGGTAGCTTTGTTCGCGGAGTTTCATACATTGTGTCGATCATATTGAATGAAAATAATGCTTCTAATTCTATTTCAATATTTGGACGATGAGTTATGAGTGCACTTGGTGCATTAAGTTGTCATGTTAAGGATTTAAGTTATATTGATAGCTTTATGTGCTTACTAAAGGTTTAACGCGTTAGGTATTAATTACGTACGTGTTAATAAAACATTCCGAAATGCATACAAATATTCCGCACCATTTTCTATCACACTCTGTACCTTTGGCTATCATTAAAAGCTCTCTTGATTAAAATTTGGTCTTTCTTTCGCAACGTAATTCTAGATGCACTTACAGCTACGGTATGCGGCCCTACATTAATAACTAATTGAAAAATGAAACAAAACGCTTAACTATAGCGAGGTGTCATTGAAAAATTCCTTCTGGTAATTTAATGTCGTATCTCTACAAGAACATGATTAATCTACCAACGGAATTAATTCTCCATTATGATTACGAAAAGGCGAGAGGTATGAACGTGGAAAAAATAATCAATAAGCTTGTTTTACACTATTATTAGTCTCAGCTGCGAGTGCCACGCCCTCTACCAGATAATGACTGTTAAGACAATCTACATCACCTGCTTTAATATAGGATTAAAAAATAAGATTTGTTACCGCCCAATACTGATTCCGCCCAAACTTCGCCCGATTTATTCATAAGAAATGTGATTAGTTTTATATTTAGATGTTTTTTGTAACGAATGTTTTGATATTGAGATGCTAGTTGTTGTTTTAGTTAAATTTATTATGACGGTCTTTAATTTATTGTATTAGATTTGTAGTTATAAACTAAAATTTTAATATAGATAATATGTTGCAAAAAATGTAATTCAAATTGAACTAACTAATACTGGATGTGTTACAAAATTGCAAATCTTACTAATATATAATAAATGTGAAAGTTTAGATGGATGGTTTTTTTTAGGAATGGATCTTGATGTAATGCGACATAGATGTAGACATCTCTAGCATAATCTGGAAGTTCTTCCACATGGGTTAGTTACTTTTGTTTTTTTTTAAATTCTACGCGAACGGAGTCGCGATCGAAAGCTAGTATAACATATCTACGTTATAATCCCATTGAATTATAAGTCACGATGAAATCAATTAATTAATTGTTCATTTTAATGTCATTTTTAAACTGCCTAGTTGTTTTAATTTTTAACTGAAATATCTAAACTATTATATTATATTTTAGCTTGTTCTAGATAACAATAAGACAGCATCTTGCAGCTTGAAATCCAATGTCCGCCCACGTAATTAATTCTGAACAAATTGGTCCGAAGTTAGCGCACTAGTCAAATAGTTGTGAAGAGTAACGCCCAGGGTCTTGGTACCACGCCTTAACACGCCTCGCAAAGATACCGACGGCAAACAATTAAAAATGTGACATGTAAATCGTTTGGTCAAGATTGCGGTCCTTTGTAAGATCACTTCTTTTTCTAAGGACCCTTAAAGTTAGAGTGGAATTATTGTTATACGGTCGTGTAATTGTAAAAAACCTGCAGGATGATCGTGGTGTTTTTTCCTAGGCATAACTGCCTTTTGTACTTTTGTAACTCATAAATGGTACAAGATAAATTAAAGCGGATATTTAATAACCATATCACACTTATGCCTACGGTACATTTTACAAGAACTTAAAACAGGAAAGAATTGTTGTAAAAAATTTGAAATTCCAGTATAAGAAGCTGTGTTTATCGTGTTTCGGAAGTAAACATCTTCAGCTTCTGCGAGTTGCCGCTAAATTTCAACGGGGCTCGCTAATGACGCACTGGCGGACTAAAATGTTTATTGCATGCTAATGAAGACGGTGAAAAATATTGCGTACTCCCGCGAAACCCGACTGCCGCGCCGCCCGCGCCGGTAGCAAACAAACTTATCAGCAGACCATTGGTACGCAACTTATATGTTTAAGTTATATCCAAAATGAAAAAAAAAGTAATAAAACTGTAGTTTATTTTACCTTTATGAGTAATTCTGCCGATGTCAAAACTATGTACGGTCAATACCATAATAACACCTCAGTATTTGTGGTTCACAAAGCAATTCATCCTTTTCTCTTCTGATTGCTTGTTAGCTTCTACTAAACTTACTAAAAAAATAAAAAATATATTATAACAAACATTTAGATGCTTGTTATATTTTTTATTTTTTTAGGATTTAGATCCACACAAAATCAAACAAGACCAGAACTAAAGCATTCGGCGGCCAATAGCTCTAAAAGAGTTACACACAATACTTCTCCAAGAATAGAAGAACCTAACTTATGTTTACTATTGAACCCTGAGAGCATGAAATAGAAACAAGCCCATTGAACACCACGTAGCGTCCGCGTCAAAGGAGGCAATTCAACAAGCATAAAGTATCGCCTCAATGGGGCGTTTACCGCCCCGTATTATGTCGACAGTCTTCGTAATTCGCGAAACCGACAAAGGGTTCCGTAAAGCTGTAAAAACAATCCGTAAAAGGTTTCTTGCAACCCGAACTAATCCATCTCAAAGTGCACCGACGTGCGCGAGCAATATTTTGAAAACAGTAGGAAATCCTTTTCGATATCAATTTAACGCGCGAACGGTTTCCTTTCGGTTCCCTTTTTTTAATCCTGACGTGTTTTAGTATAGCTTCTTTGTTAATACAATTTTAAAAGATTTTTAAACACATAAAAGTACTATTGTGTTAAAGTTATTGAACAAGGAAAAAAATCTTAGTTAAAGAATTTTTGCACAAGAAATTGTCAAAGCTTGGATTGGATGATTTAATTAAGTATAACTTTAAAAATAAATGAAACAGTTTAACAGTTCAATAATAATACCAAATAATACTTTCTTACTACACTTTGTACATACAAACAACAATAAATTTCTTGAAAGCACTCCATGTCGCATTAATATTTAATTATTCGAAGCCGCATCGGATAATAAATTCCTTCCGCTCATAAAACAATGATAAAATCACGTCAACTTACTGCACGCGCGTACAATTTTACATAAAATGACACTAAAATCGAATCACTACGCCTCATTTTATATTTAACGATGATTTTGTAATCTATAGCATCTCTTACTAAATTCATTTCAAATAACTCAACCTTAATTTATTTAAAAATTTAGAGTCCCACTTCCTGTTAGTTACGTAACTTCAGAATTTAGAATAAATAGATAATAAGACAAGGTTCTACCTTTTATCAAATACATAACAATAAAAATTCTGATTCTATGTACTATAGAAACGTTATTCCTAACAGAATCCGTAGAAAGGTAATGCACAATCCCGCCACGCCCACAGGAGCATTGAGTCCCGAACAATTACAGTACGGTCACAGGAATTTCGCATCTGGCCTCCACAATGAGCTTCCTGTTCGGATTATCAGATACGTATCTAGTGCTGAATATTTGCGATATCATCCGATACGAGGATCTGAGGCAAGTGTGATGTGTATTGATTGATTGCTTTTTGTTGAATTTGAGATTATTTTGTCATTCGTACTCTTGGTGTTAGATTTCATTTGTGTTATGTTTCAAGTTTATAATCTATATATTTTTTTTAATTAAATGAACATTACATAGCCATGGATTGCAATGAATTTGAATGAATAAATAAATAAATAAATAAAACATCTTTATTGTTGTCATAAAAAAATAGAATACATTTTCTTATACACTAATGTTTACATAAATTGACAACAATGGGCTGCAGGCTCAGCGTGACCCGCATGGCCTAAGTCATGCGGAGCTGGTTTTCAGGTTGTCCCGATGGGCAGCGTTGAGCCCGTTCAGAGGTGCTCATCACGTAAACAGTGAAATAAAAAAAAAAAGAGAAACTAAACAATGACTATAAAAAAGGTGAACAGAAAACAGTGAAGTAAAAAAAAACAACATAACGCAGAAAAGGAGAATCTGGTAATTCATAAATATTTTTGTTTGTCCAGTAGTAAAATAGAAGTACTTTTATAAATACTCGGTGCGGTTTCTGGGCCCTCTCGAAGTAAAAAAACAACACGAAACCGGGATACTAGTTACTTTTATTCTTCCGATTTGCAACTTCGACATTCTTGTACATTCCCCTGTCGACTAAACCAAAAACCTGCTTCACGGACTAATTATGAAAAATAACTTCCATCCAAAAAAGTCTGCGTTCAACACGTGCTGTGCCGTTTACCGAAACGCATAAATTCCTGTAAATATTAATTCCGAGCGAAATAGTTACGGCAAAAAACACTAATTGCTTTTTCTACTACAGTCGGTTTTTGCGTCAGTCCGTAGGTCTGTCTGTGTCGAGTAAATGTGGCCTTTGTCAGTGCAAAGTGTCAAATTACGTGGCACGAGATGTTAGATAATGTTTAGGGTTGGCACTTTGAAATATCACTGGTACCAAAAATAATTTAGAATTAATGCATCAAGTGTACATTTAAATTATATAGTTATACGTTGGTCTCTCTTTTGTTTTAAGTCACCCAATATCTTAATTTCATATTATAAAAAAAAACAAAAATGTCTTATGTCTTAACTTAAATGCAAGTCTTTGAATCCAATTTAAATGAATAAAATCCGTTACTTAAGTTTCTAAGCAAAACTCTGTATTTTAGAGTTAAAATGTAAGTTTTAGAGCTATGTTTTAAATTATTGTCATTCATATTTGAATTAACATAAATTTGTTTTAAAACACACATAATTCAATAAGGGCTAACGACGTAATTTAATCAATTATGATTGTACACCCCTATTCCCCTGTCAGGGGTCGTGCTTTTTTGCGCGTAACCATTTTTAGTTTCTCGTAAAGATTTTGCTGTTAGATAATAAACTATTTGAAATACGTGTAACGTAAAACACTGTTACCGATAATTCGAATTTGAATCTTATCAAGGTTTGATAAAGTATAAAATCGAATAGCTAACGGTGGTAGTTACGTCAATAAGTTTGAGAAAACATCTGAGATGCAATAGACAGTAAAACGGAAAGAAGCGGTGGATGAAACGCCGACAAGTTGGAGAAACATTTCCAAAATATTTGTAAGCGAGGCCGCTAGTCGGCCCCCGGGCGGGCGAAGGCGGCGCAACAGGAATTCACTACAATACGAACGAACTTGAAACCATCGCATGCCGAAATACAAAAAATACAAGAAATCTGCTCAAAGAACGGAATCATAAAACTAACTGTTCTATTTTTATTAATAACCTAATCATTTACTATCTAATGAAACAATAATTTGTAAATTGTGTAAAATGAAATAAGGAAACAGTCAGCTAACTTATGGCTTTAAAACTTGAACGATATAAATTACGAAAGCTATAGAATTTTCTAGAATTTGTATTTAGAAATGTTTCACGTAAATCATAAAGAAAATCGTACATTTATATTTTCTTTTGGTTTACAAGAACGCAGACATGCTATATAAGTAAAAGAATTCAATTTGGCGCGACGCTTTGAAAGATATAATTATTGAGGCGTGAATTCACGCACGCGGGTCAAATGGAAGAATTGTTAGGGTCCACATTGAAATCATTTTCTCGGTAGTTTTGTATTGTAATTGTACACCGCGGCCGGCACTGATCGCTTCTAGGAGATAAGGAAGGATTTAGAGCTCGGCCCATTTTGGGCTCCGATTATACCGCGCGGTAACAGGGCATTATTCCTTAGGAGCATAAATGTTTGTGTTATTCATTGTGAGATAACAATAAAGTTTTTCTACTCACCGGTAAGTTATCGCTAACATAAATTAGTTTATAAGAAAATAGTTTATCCAGTAAATATAATTGTCAACAGCTGCTAAATATAGTTCTGATTTTATATATAACGAGCTGTCGCCGCAAACTTCGTTAGCGTGGAATTACCCGGAACAAACGCGGCTTGCGGACAGATAGACAGATCAATTTTTTTTAAATGCATGCATCAGCAACGCAACTACACCATTTTCCCGAAATCTGGATTTTTTTTATATTACAAACAGACACTCTAATTTTATTATATGTATAGATTAAATGTTAAAAGGGTAAGGTTTTTACGCATTTTATTTAAGTTAAACTTTCTTTTATAAATATCATTCAATAACTTTAAGGCTAAGTTTAAATTATCTCTTGCCTGATATGAAATGCAAAATTTAATTCATTGACGCATGCCTTTAAGATGTCTTATAACATACAAATGTTTGCATTACAAGCAAAGTTACACAAAGGTGAGATTTTCTAAGATAATCTGCACACAATGCAAAATATTATGTCGTCATTGTGACTGCAGCCAGTATTCGCGACGGACGTCTCTCCCAAGGCAATGATAAACATCTCCAGTAATCCTCGATCAATGCTCGCATATTAGTGTCAAGTGTTGCGTGAACGAATTATAATGTTGTACAAATGTTTATATGAAAACTTACTCTAAGATTTTTTGTAGGATTATAAAAATAGCCTTTGTAAATCACGGCCAGGTTGGTTTTGATGTTATTTACTTTCGACAGAACACGTTATAACTTTGTACATTTATTACATAACTAGCTGTTCCCGCGCGGCTTCATCCGCATGAAGTTATAATTTATTTTATTATTATTTTATATTAAAGTTTCAATTGCAAACGTCAAAATACCAATTACCTTACTATGGTAATTTTGCTTCCTTGATGTTGGCAGCAAATTATGGTCTCTTTCCCACATTAGTATTTTTATCCAATTTATTTACCCCCAATTTTAATAGCGTGAAAATATATAGCCTAAAGCGTGACGTAAGTGTAGGGCTTTTTATTAAAAAAAGAATTATTCAATAATATGCTGTAATTGCTGATATCTTAGGCAACAAAGAAGTGTGTGTTTACGCTTTATTAGTATGGATTCACATTATATAAAAGTGTTTTCTATTTTGTACAAAAGCTAATGAAGTGTTGTATGGTACTTTCTACCACTACTTGGGTAAAACATAAAGTTAAGTATATTTTGATTGTATGTACTATGTGTCGTAGTCATCGTCTTCCCTCCAAAAGATTAACTTTTGAAGATTCCTTCCAAAAAAGTACTAGTTATTCAACAACCGTTTTTCATATTGTCCAGATAAATTTTCAAATTACGTAATGATGTAAAAGTACGTGAAGTAAATATTTAATGTTTATTAATTCAGTTATAATTTAGTAAAATAAGGATAAAAAAAAACGTTAAGAGGATCAAACTCAAAACTCACTTATTATTTTAGAGTGGTAGAGCCCGCTTTAACATCTTAGCACGAATGGGTCGGCTCGCCCGGTGCAATACCACG
>LD688935.1:802939-815567 GCA_003118335.3 Papilio memnon
GCTGACATCTTAGGCAACAAAGAAGTGTGTGTTTACGCTTTATTATATTAGTATAGAAGTATAGATTATTTATTACGACCTCAATTTTTACTTTATTAAACTAATGCATAATTTGGATTATCATCTAATTTTTATTCTAATAAGAGTCTCATAAACGGTTATCTGCTATTAAATACTCCTTGTAAAGCCGTTTTTCATAAATCGAGTAGATAGGTTACAACTGAAAATTTTGATTTTTAAATGTATATTACATTCTTTTATTGTAAGTACCTTTTGTTAAAAACAAAACGTTTCTATACCTAGAATAAAATTAAAAAGGAAGATAACTAACAGATACAAAGAAGAAAATATTTATGATACAAGTAAGATAAATGGAGGAGCACGTCTCAGATCAAGTTATTAAGTTTCTATCTCATAGGGCGAGACGAATCCTTAATTAAAACTTCGAAATAGGATCGGCACTTCACTGAGAAGTGATGAAAGTAGTCTTTGTGCTGAGTAGTTACAGTGTTCCAATTTTAAATATAATTAAAAACAAGAAAACTGCATTTGGTACATCAAATTAGTGCAATATTTTCTTTATTATTGGTAATATTGTCTAATATTATAGGTACAACAATTATTAAAACAAGAATGATAGATTAGACAACACAGTTTTAATAACTAACATTTTTATTTAATATATCCCAATCCCACCGGATTCAAAGCAGAAAGGATAAAATAAAACATAAACGAGAAGCTACAACTTTTTGAATAATTGACCCTTTTCTCACTCTACCGTCGTTAATGACGCCTCCGCACTGCATCCATGCTATTAAAACTTTTTAAAATAAAACAAATCACGTGAAACCGACGATTAAAGTAAATTGAGGAAGCCATTGCAAGTTAGATTTGTAACGATTTGATCGATTTGGAAGCATCGTTGTAATTTTGTTTTCTATAAGGCCGCTTCAGCGTTTATCAGAAAGATGGAATGAATAAATTTGTTACAATAAAAATTACTAACTGCTTATGTGTTATTATTTATCACCTGAAAAGCGGAAAATTTATGTCATTTTAAGTCTCTTTCCCCTCTGGCAAATATTTTTATATTATAGTTCTGGGTTTCTAAACTACTAACAGTAAGTTGCGGACAGTATTGTCACTTAATATCAAAAATATCCCGATAAATCATTAAATTTAATTACTTCTTGTTCTTAAGTAAATTTAATCTTAATGTCAAATATATATTTAAAACTTTAGGAGGATTTCAAAGTAAATAAAAAACGGTTTGTATATTTTTTGTAAGTTTATTTAAAAACAAAGATTACATACAAAAATCTTATTTTAAATCGATTCGTATTCATTTAATGATGAAAAAACGAAACATTTTTTTGTATTATACTCATATATCGACATCATGAATCAATTTCGAAAAGGCTAACCTATTTTTTTTACAATTATTCTACAGCTATACATAATTCATATTATAATTGCTCGGCTACAAAATGCAAAATTTCAAACCTTTTTTTTATACAATTCGAAATAAGTTTACCTGTGATTCAATTAATTGTCCAACAACCCCTGAAATTTTCGAACCCCATATTGAATACGATTGGTGTTCACAAACTTTTAAAGACACATTTAAAGCTCGCCATCATTAAATTATATACCTTGTTGGTTACAAAATAAGGTTGATGTTTGTAATAAGGTAGCTTTAGAAACAGTAAAATAACCTTATACCGTGTGGGTGACGCAACAAGTGTAACGCAAAAAAATAAACGATTAGGGGGTGATTTATACATCGCCCTTTATTTTCCACCCCCAATATTATAAACTTAAATCTCGTAACTGAAATTCCCACACTCTGAATACAATTTGGGTCTTTGTAAGATATACCTACGTTTATTTTTTGTATTTCTATTTAGTATATAAAGTGCCTTTGACATCCAACGATTTTATACGGTTTATGTTTTATGGAAAACAAAAAGAAAAACAGGATAAGCTTAAAAAATTATTGGTAACAAATGTTAACAATAGAATTTGAAGTATGATCATAATCAATTTTGAAACTTCTATTCTGTAATGTCAGTATGACAATGCCTGATAATGTCTAATGATGATAATGTCTACCGCGTGTGGGATGACCCTAAGGACCGCACGCCAATGATTAAAATGGCGGGAAAACAAAGTGCGAAGGAGTAAACACCATATAATAAAAACGTGCGCTGATATTCTCTATTCTAGTACTTTCTGATGGAATTGTAATTTAAATAATTTGTATAAATAAAAATTTATTCCCATATTTGTACCATACTTATCAAATGCTCTTATCATCAATTTATATAATAATGTTACATTCCGATGCACCCTTCATTCGAGCCGTGATTAATTCGACCGTATAACAAGTTCACTCCCGAACCTCCCCTACCGTTAGTAACGCGACAAGTGCAGCCCCAAACAATGCGTGTAAACACAGGGGTGCGGTGCGGGGCGCACTTGAATACGACAACCATAAACAACCTTCAAAGCAAGTGCCTTACCCTGGGGGATGCATTGATTATCATGTTGAAATATCACAGGTAGTAATTGTCTTTTCATTTAAAAATATATTACACTATGATATAAACATAAATATAACCATTATATAATAGTATATTATGCTAATAATATGACCTACATTGTGTACATAACACAATTGAAAACTTAATTGTTTGTTGGTTATTTACAGCTTAAATTAATTGTTTTTAAGCCACCCTTACCTTAACTTAAAGCCTATATGCCATGCCGTAACATTAGCTTCTAATCTATCGCTATCATAAACCTGAATCCAAACATAAAATCATATAACAATCACGTAAATAGCTATAATTATCAAAAAAATCACAAAAATTGTTTAAGAGCCCCTAACAATCTCGCCTAATAATCTTAAAACGCCTCTAATAGACATTTAATTACAGTCCCCGCCGAGTCCCACTGACCCCTTTTACACTTGTTTACATCTTCATCCCCTCGCCCCTCGAAAGCGATGAGCCATCAAAATGGAATGTTTAATTCCAATGCTCCACAAGGCCCATACGATCCATTATACAAAGCGGAACGTTCCTCGCTTGCCATCTGTCGCGCCTAAACTCGCGACGCCGAAAAAAAGCTAAATGTGCGAGCAACCCTGGGAACCTACGCGCAGAGAGCATTCCCACGAACAACCCCTCAATTTTCAATAACCAAATTAGCCTTTGCGTTACCCTATTTCGGATATGAAGGAGTCGTGAATCTATTCATACTAATAAAAAATATACTCGCTCTCTTTCCTATCGCGCGCCCGATCGTATATTCATCCCCTTCGAATGCACGTGTTCCGAGATCGTATATTTAAACTGAGCCCGAATGTGTGCGCGCCTCGGCCGCAGCGTACGGCGCGCACCTGCCGCCGCCCGCGCACCCCATTGGTCCGCACTACTATCACCGCTACACTGATTTCTTTTAAACCTTAGCTTTTTTCTTGTAATGCTTCGGACATACGATAGAAAAAATCTTACACGTTCGAACCGGTACACGACCAAACATTTTGTGCGTAGGTGGTATCCTAAATTTAATCTTTCTTTTTATAAACAATATGCTAATGAACACCCACTTGAATAGTTCAAATATTTGATTCAGAGATAGAGTTGAGTTACATTTATCTATTTACAAAATAAGTTAAATGACTACTTTAAAAAAGTAATTTATAAACAAATAGACATAATTGATTATTACGTTGCATTAAAGTCACACGCGTCTGACGCGTGAACGACCTGAGGTCAATACAAGGGGTCGCGTTACCCTGCCGCTGACTCGGTGACCCCGAGGGGCGCGAGCGATTACAATCGCATTGTACTCACTCACCACTCTCCCAGAACGGGGGCTAATGAGCAACATGTGCTGTTTACCCACGGTTCGCCGCGGCGCGTGGACAACTTGCGACAACCCTCTTGGATTATCGGACACTTGTCACTGAAACTTAACTCAGTATTTAATATGATAAATCCACAGTAAGCTTGACATTAACTTAATACAAATGATTACTGAGATCCTGTAACAATGTTAACAAAGCAGTAGATTAAATTTTATAAATTCAATAAGACTCATACATGAATCCCATTAAACTTTACTTTCTTAGACCTAAGACATAATTTTTAATTTGGTTAAAGTGACTTATGGCCTTTTGTACCTATATTCAAAAGCAATTTCTAATAAATTGGACTTTTACAGTCTATATATAAGCAAAATATGAAATTACATAAGTATTAATCATCGAAAACAAAAACGTTTTTCGATAACAAGAATTTTAAATAAGTTTATAATTATTTTAACAACAATTCCACTTGATATAGAAAACACTCACGAAACTTTATAAAGATGATAATGTTTATGAAAAGCATAATAGAGTATCAAATATACCACTTAAGTTACACACACACGCGCGGGGCGAGCTTTTCATACACGCGGAGCTTTTGTGCCGGGGGCGGCGTGCCGGGTATAAAAGGGCGAGCCGGTCTTGCAGCCCCACATTCCCGCTTCTACTCTCACAAGCAACACACGTTCTATCGAAACAACTTTCCAAAATGTCTTACTACGCAAACAACGAGTACATCATCTCGACTAACAACTCGATCAATGAAAACAAATACAACAGTGAGAAGGCGAAAAACAGCGGCTTCAAAGCGCTGTTGAAGCCTTTGATGAAGATCATTAAGAAAACAACAAAACGTGCTCCCGTCAAGCAATGCGATACGTCGTACGAAAGCGAGCAGAACTCCAGCAACGAAATGTTGGAGAAGAAAATCTACGAGGAAATGGACAACTGCCAATCCGGTGCGGCCTTCCTCGTTTGCAATGAAGATGAGAGCTATGACCTCGTGCCAGTCGCACGCGAAGACTTCTACATTCCTGTTCACTTTGCACGCACCGACGCCGGCACCTTCTTCTGGACCACTGTCTCCAAAACCGAGGGCGACTTCGCAGCGGCATCCTGTTACACCGAATGCCAGACCGCGGAGCAACAACACCCCGTGTTCCAAGACCGCTGGGTTCAAGCCTAAACTGACAACCTCTTCCGACAACAATCAGTGTCTTCCGTGAAACCAGTGCCCGCTCCGTTGGTTTCCTCAACCGTCTGTGATATTAGCTTTAAATATAGTTCTATTGTGCCATATATAGTTAGGTTTTAGGGATCTCGTGATAACTCCAGTAGAAGCTTTAATGATCGTTTCGTGCGATGTGATATTTTTGTATTGTATAAATTAATGATAGGTTTAGGCTTATTGTGATCGAATGCTGAGCTTTAATTGTATTACGGATAATAATTTATAATTGTTTAATGCTTTTTGACATGTTAAAATAAAAGAATTATTAAGAATATTTCCTATCTTTCACTTATGCAACCCGATTTACACACACATACATTTAAATGATTTATTATTCAATGTAATGAGAGTTGGCGGTTCCTTGGCTCGAGCCTCGGCTTGGAACCTGTATGAGAAGTGGTCAGACGGGATGTGGGCGCGAGGCGCAGGCTATACTTATCTCGTGGCTCGCTCCGCGGCGTCGCTTCGGACCGCATTACTGCGCCCGCGCACGTGCACGCCCGCTGGGCATGCTACTGGATTTATAGAATACTTTTTCTCGATTCCCGCGCTTTTTATTTCACATTAAGTAATGCAGAGTAAAAAAAAATATAATAACTTCTAAGCCTAATCTATCGTTGAATGATATTTTTAATTTCTTATGTTTTTAGTAGGAATTATCAAAATTATTATTAGTGAAAAATGAATTCAATTAACATAGTGATTTGTTTCTATGTTTATAACGCTAAAATAGTAACTTACTGTACTTAATGTGGCTTACACAAGTCATGCAATTAAGTCCAACATGTACTAACAATGATGTTTGTATATGTCTTATTATAGTATGGTTCTATAATTACTTTGTTTTTCCATTTTCTTTTATGGTCGATTGTCTGAACGTTCTCTACGCAACATGATCGATCTCATTAATGCTATTCATGAACTTTATAGCTCTAATTGCCTTAAGCCTGACAAGCAATGTGCCATTTAATTATAACAAAACAAAAACTAACACATCTTACATCCATTTACGCGCTTTAATTAAGAATTATACAATGTATCATGCGAATTAAAAAGCTCCAACACAACTACAGTACGGGGCAAAATAACCTGTTCTAAATAGTACGAACATGTCCCGACGTGTTTCCACAAAACTTTCACACCAAAGTTCGAACTTCCTAAAAAAAACTTTTGTGCAAGACGCTAGCTTTTGTGCAAATTCAAATGACATGCATTATTACTTTTTTCTTACAAAATAACAATGCGATTGAAATTAATTTATTGTCGCACGTGTAACAGAGCTTTTCATTATTTAAATCTTGCTTAAAGTAAAAGTATACATTATTGGCACAAAACTAGTTTCATCATTTTCAAAGAAAGCTTAGGAAAACACTATAATATTTAAAATGTTGTCTAAAATGTCAGTTTTGTTAAAAGTAAATGCAAATTCACATTATTGGTTACGTTGTAAATTAGTGAAATTTCGTATTTATAGATAACAATTAACATATTTGTAAATGGCAACACCATAAGTCAACACATTAATCTGTTTACTATACCGTATGTCGTAATTAACTAGCTAGAGAAGGCGCGAAAACAAGATATGCTAATTCAACGTCTATTGATTAAAAACCGCTAGCTTGCCAGTTGTCATATTCAGAATACACGACCCCGATTATACGTGGGCCGATAGCGAAGTGGTCCGGTTTAATAATACCAATGCGTCGGAGCCGTGAGAAATTTCGGCAGATGTACAATTCCTTGATGCGGTACGACGACTGAGCGCTTATCTCGTTTTTTTTTTCTCTCTTAATACTCGAAGCTTTCGCATCGTTTCGTGGCTCGTTCGTGAGTCATCGATGTATTGTTACTCTATGCACGTGTGCTCGGACCTTCGGGCTTTAGAAAGGATTCCTTTTTTTTCGGCAACCCTTATTTCTAATCGATCTGTAACTCTTGCGAAATTTGGGTTAATTTTTTTTCTATTTGAGTGCAATTCGGAATTATCGAAAGGACTCACGTGCATCGCAATTGTTGCATTGGATTGTTCCTATATTATATTATAGTATACCGGACACGTGTGGTCTGTTATAATGTTCAGAACCAAAATTCGCCTTTTTTTGCAAACGTGCTTTCACAATGTGAGTTCTACAGTCTACAATTCTAAATAATTACCAATGAAAAAAATAAAATAAGTAGGGGATTTACGAATAAACAATACGTAACCGCGACATCTTAATTTTTCACAATATTCGGACTCGTTAGTTGTATCTGCCTTTACGATTTATCTTACTTTTATTACCAATTAGTTCGAGTCTAATTGAATTGGTGCATGTATACTTAACAATCGCAATTTATAGCTAATTGAAGTTTAGCGAAGGCGCCTCGTTAAGTTAAGGCAATTGGAATTTAATTGGCTCAGCTCGAATCAGGCCGGTCTTGAAGGAAACTAGACGTGATTAGAGTCACATTATCGCATAGCGTTTCAAATCACTTAATACAACGTACTTGCTGTATTAAAAACAATTATTCAAATTAATAAAATATTAGTTCTTTGTCATTATAGTATGCCGGAAATTATTTTGTTGTGAATATTTAAGCACTATTTTAGACAGAACACCAATTTACTATTAATTTGTTAAAAAAAACAGCCAATCTTAATCTATTACGTAGTTGCTCATGTACATAATTTAAGTATGTCTACTGAATGCATGTCCTTTATAGTTCAATTTACGACAGCATTTTAATCTGTTTGTTTGCCGACCGCCGCTGCATTTCAGTTTAATTGGCGTGGAAGTGATGTCATGGGACTGATTGACGTCGCTTTAAAAACTGTTGCAATTGAGTCTTGCTCTTAAGATAGACGGTGGCCTACCGACTTTTTATGGTACAGTAAGAACGAATTAATTTGTTTAAGTTATGTTCATATGATCTAAGGAATTTACTTACTATTTGTACATTTCTTACGACAAACTTGTCTTTCAAATCATAAGTATTTTAATGTTGACAATTGCAATCTTAACACTTGCATTTAGCCAATTCAATTCAGAAATAATCACGTCCACTCGTTTAAAATAGAACCTAGGTAATGTTAACTTAAGGTTTTTGTTCAAAAACCTACCTAGGCTTTATTTAATTAGTTAATCCTTCTATAATATGGTCGTTACATTTAAATACTTCAATCAGTTTCTTTTGTTCCTTAATGAATAAGCATTGTATCCGTTGAACTGACTTCTCTGTAATTTAGACCACCCGAATAGAAACGTGACATTGTTAAAATCGGAGCCGTGTTGAGTCTAGCGTTAACTTGACGCAGCACAACGGCTACGTGCCCCGCTTATCAGAAACAAAACAAACAATTGTAGCAATTAACACCTGTGCAATGTTGGCGCGCGGGTTTGGCGATGAGATCATCCTATGTTTGATCAGATGGCGGACAGTAATCGAGTCAACACGCGATCTGCGTCAAGTGAGTGAGCTGGCGCGTTGCCGGTTAAGGCCAAACATTTGACAAACATACCAACTGAATTTAAATCATTGACACTGAATTCCTTCTATTAAATTGCGATCCAAGTACACAATTGGCGTGTGTAAAAATTATTCCTCCTATATTTCAAATAGTTTCTTTTAGCTACCAATATTATTGCTAATTTTTTTCAGTAAGCGTTTTCACAAGTTTGTTCACGCTGTTATAGTTTTATTTTCATTAAATCTCAGTTGCATTTCTGTTACGTACAATCTCTTATCATTCAAATTGCCGTGTTGTTATTGATATGCAATTACAAAGAAAGCGCTGTGCCTTAACTAACGTCAACAAAAACATGAATCACCATCAGCAAATATGTTGACAATTGCCGCTCATTATACAACTGGTTAAAATTTACGGCAAAGAAAGAACAATAATGAAATTTTTCGAACATGACTCTCACTAGCTGTAAGCGGGCAATTAAAAATATGCATGAAACTGCTGTACGGATTTTTAGTTACATAAAATATCACAGCAGCAAGCAAAATTTAACTATTTTTACTTAGGGATGTACATTTTATGTAATTTTATAATATTGAATGGAATTCCACTGCACTAGGACTAATATTTATTTATCAAATTGATCGTAATCTAAATTAAAAAAAAAACACTGCACGATACACAATCTAACAAAGTAGGAACAACACAAATAACATTACCGCGGAAGATCATTGAAATACATATTATTTATGAGTATGTAAATGTAAACACTGATAGTAATATTATAGACAGATTATTTATTTAAAAAAAAAACATTTCCTGGATAAATATAATCACGATTCACATAAACAATTCACATTCAATTAAATCTGCATAAAACACAAACGCATCTTTTGCATTAAATTAAAAAAATACAATAACTGAGTACCGTTACATCCAGGTTGAGATCACGGAAGTAACTAAACTTAAAATCGTTACGTCTACAAATTATATACAGGAATCACCCTTCGTATTACAATTTCTCACGAGTCATCGTAAACTTTGACCCGTACATTCTATTGTCTGCGAGATTATTTCGCAATCGCTTCCGTCTCCCCTTGAGACAATTTTTTTAAACATCTTACTGCACTCTCAATGTTCGCCGATAGATGGCACTGAAATTAAGCACGTTCAAACTTAAGTTAAAGAATTAAAAATGTCATTTTAACTACTATAACATTAAAACCAATTTAATAACAAAACCTTAATATTTAAATCAATCTCAATATAGTTGATTGATATTAGGATTTTTTGTCAAGATTGTTTATCTTACTTCTTACTAATCTAATATTAGATATAAATGCGAAAGTTTAGATGGATGGATGGATGTTTGTTAGAGTTTGTAGCCTAAACGGCTGAACGGATCTGCATGAAATTTTGCATAGATGGAGAGCATTGTCTGGGAAAACACATAGGGTACTTACTTTTATTTTCTTTAATACGACGCGGACGGAGTTGCGAGCGAAAGCTAGTCTGTCTTTAATCATGATGCCCACTGATATCTTACAACTTTATTGACAATACATATGTCTATCAATTAACGATTTAAATAACATCCATATACTTATTAGACAGGCGCTTAGTGCCACGCGCTTGACATTTCCACAACAATTACACAAACAATATGGTAATTGCATATTGTTTCTATTCACCGCATCCCGACCGCAGCCGCTTCGTGTAGTTATTGCTCAAAGCATTTAATAGTCGAACGTCTATTATTGTTTGTTTAACAATTTTGACATTTGAATGTAACCACAATTTAGCAATCGTAGTTATCGATTATTAACTAAAGATAGTAATATTCTGTATTGACGTCGGTTCTCCATAAAAGATGTTATCATTTGTTAATTATTTCACTTAACTAGGCGGTGTTACAAGTTAAGATTTGCCTAACTGGCGAATAACGTTTTTCGCGGGCATTTATGCATGTTCAAATTTCATTCACGCGAGATGCAATCGTGATTCTTGCATATTTAAATTAATAACTTTGCACAATCATTATTTTGCCCCTTGTTAAATGCACGATAAGATTATTAAACTCGATTACAATAATAAATTTATAATTAGCAAAGTTGACACACTTGGGGGAGCGAGCGAGTGGGCGCCGAGAGAGCCGGGCCCGGTGTTCGGGCCGTGGGAACATCGGCAGTTGCTTCGCAGCTAGCGACACCTGCCGCAATAAGATATACCAATCTCTAATTTGGAACAATTTGTATGACCTTTCGTTTGTTTACGTATTTTACTGCGTTATTTAACGTATAACAAACATGATGCCGTTTTTAATTCTGTATAGGTAATCAAAACGTTACAATATTAATTTATTTTGAATACTTCTTTATTAGTATAATGATCTGATGATTTGATGTTTTTAAAACAAGGTTAGAATAGAAACAGAACCATTTCGCAATATTTAACATTTTAAACAAACAAAAACCTTGATTTTCGAAAAAAATAATTTAGATTTTTGATAAGGCAACATTAGCATGCTCTGAACGTCATGAAATCCGCATTTTGTAATTCCGGTTCATTAATAATATTGAACTTTGAAGTCTCATCTACGATGTCTCTCTCTCTCAATTGAGGAAAAGAGTTACATATCAAAACGGACCCTATAAAATATGTAACTCTTTTCGTGGGTACGGTCGTTAGATCGCTGTCCGCGCGGTTTTTGTCCACGCGTCACCGCTCGCGTCGCACGCCCCTCGCCCCGCGCTCGCTCGCGCCATATGTCGCGTGTATCGTGGGAACGCATCCCGGCACGTAATACTTACCTCTCCCTTTTTTTGAACTGTCAACATTTGACATGTCAAACTTCAAATTATATTTTAATTCAAACGCAATAAGGTCCACATATGAATAGTACATTTTTTTCAAAAGAAAACATCCTACTTTTGTTATGGATTACATGAATATTGTGCAATAATATTTCACGATTAAATTCTTTCACATTTTGACTTCGATTAAATTGTTTTATCGCGATCCAAAGTGTAAATATTTTTAAGTTAAATTAACTTTTGTATCTATGTGAATAAACGAAAATTTCATCCGTTCACCAAACTAGAAATAAGACGATTTAAAATTCTAATCAAAAAAGTACTATCGTCTTAGAAAATAAAAAATAAAGATATTGTTTATTTATCAAGCTTTGTAATGGTATTGCCTATAAATATAATAGTAAGAGGCAAAAAAAAAAAAACTTAAGCAGAGGGGCAGACGCACAACTGGCGCAAGCGATCGTGGGAACGCTTTCAACTGTACAGTGACGCCTTAGAAAAGGTGCAATTCCTTTTTTTGCTTTGAATCAGTTTTTATCTGTAACTAGCTCACGCTCCGGGCTTTGCCTATTTTGAAGTGTAATTACGTAGTAATACATTAAGCGTGCATACTAATCAGTTATACAGGAATACCTTAAATAAAAGTAAATTAATGTAACATGTACAAAAAATACTGTGAAGTATGTAAATATGACTTTAAAAAATTAATTAATTATGCAATCAAGGTATTAATACTCCTTAACCTTAAAATTATATCAATATATGAACAAAAAATAATATTATTAATAGATAAATAATTAATAACTTCTTAACGTAACATAACTGTTAATATAATGCGTAAGTTAACAATACAACATCGATCAATACGATTTTACAATTCCACGCGTAACCCTAGATTTAGCGTGCATCTGTCGGTGCAAAGAAACCCTCGCATTATACGCGGCACGTATTTTTTCTTGACCCCGATCGCCCTTTATGCCCATAGGGAGCACCGTGGGAACGATCTTGCACAATTCACCGTTTCCTTGGCCATATGCGACAGAAAAAAGTGCAATTATTTATTCCCCCTCGAAGAATAAGGGGAGTTGTGAGAACGTGACCTAACAATATGCTTCCTGGCTTTCGATACATAATCTCACTTTACACCCGAAATAGAATTATCACCCTTAATGTTAAAGCAATATAATTTACATTGGTATGAAATAAAATGCATCAATGTTTTACAAAGTTACAATGAATTTATATTTTGACAATATAAACTTTAT
>LD688935.1:855250-880118 GCA_003118335.3 Papilio memnon
GTTGAATAAAATGACATCACATTCAAGTCAAAATCGGCTCAATTAGAATTGAATTTAAATACACACAAACACATACATAAAAACAAACTTACATACACGAAAAAATTACAATCTTCGTCAGTCGGGTAAATAAACCATAGATATCCATTCATAGATAATAAATGACATTATCAGTAAAATATATCTTATTCTAATTGACGGAATACATATTAAAGTGAACAATCATACCTCATAACTTACCTCCATGCAAACTCATACAAGAATACGAAGCTTTCATTAGATCTTTGAGCAAACTGTCCGCGTTCTCCTGCTTATCCACGAACACGATGATGCTGCCCATCTGACTGTACAGGCCCAACAGTTCCAGCAGCTTGAAGAACTTCGCCTCTTCTTCTAGAATAGCCACGTGCTGTTCCACCTCCTTGCAGACTACGCTTCTGCCGCCGACCTACAAGGATTACATTAAAAAATTGAACTAATAAATGTCTTTTACTTTTTACTTCTATAAAAAAAAAGTTGTCTGATATTGTCATATTATAGAAATAAAATTCAATTATTGACTAAGTCATGTTTTTTATTTCTGGAAAATCCTGACATTATATATTATTTTTGTATTGATTAATAATCTTTCTAGAGTAATTTTGCCTAGTAGGGAGTAAATCATCATCATCACACTATACGTCCCCACTTAGGGGGTAGAAGCCTACCCTAAGTTAGGGGTGGCTTTTTTCAACCACGCTGAAGGACAACATCGTGATGCAATCTGCATGTATTGAAGAAGAAATTCAAAGTTATGTGTGAAGC
Organism: Papilio memnon; assembly: GCA_003118335.3. Taxonomy (NCBI): domain Eukaryota; kingdom Metazoa; phylum Arthropoda; class Insecta; order Lepidoptera; family Papilionidae; genus Papilio; species Papilio memnon. The sequence continues at coordinate 856,055 of LD688935.1, forward strand.
AACCAACCACTGGGCCAGTGAGATAATTAGTTCAAAATAATTATACCTGTATTTCAATAGGTTTCTGCAATATCCGTCGCGCGAGTGCCTCCATCTGTCGCGGGAAGGTGGCGCTGAACATCACCGTCTGTCTGTCCGGACGTACGTTGTCTATTATCTTCATCACCTTACAAATTAAAAACAAACATTTTTGTTATATATTAATTTATATAAACCACTTCTTACAAATTACTAATATTATAAATGCGAAAGTTTGCATGAATTGATGGATGTTAAATTTGTAGCCTAAACGATTGAATGGATCTCGATGAAATTTGGCATATATAGCCTGGAAGAACACGTAAGCTACTTACTTATGTAATTTAATATAACGCGGACAGAGTCACAGGCGAAAGCTAGTGTCCAATGAAATTTTAAAAAATATTATTCAAAAAATTAACTCCATTTACTATTATGTAGAATTTTAATTTAAACTAACATATAATGAAAATCTACCAAGACAAAACAGTAGTTGCATAAGGTATACTTTGACGTCTGGTATAGTGCTATGCAAATATCTTAGCGGCCCAATTTCAAAATCAAAAGCCTTCTAACCCTAAATATGTGATCTCTACATGATTTTTTATAAATAATGTCCTCACTTGCGGTTCGAAGCCCATATCGAACATGCGGTCTGCCTCGTCCAGCACGACGTAGGTGACGCGGCGCAGGTTGGTGACGCGGCCCGAGTTGGCGGCCAGCATGTCTATCATGCGGCCCGGAGTGCAAACTATCATCTCTGCACCGCGCTTCAGCTCCGCTATCTACATTCATAATAAAAAATAAAAATTCATTAGGAATTTATTTAGTTTTCGAATAAAAAAAAATATGATCGGTATAAAACTAACGCTTTATTTAAATTTCAAGCAAATTGTAATACATTTAATAAGCTACTATTTAGTATGTTGAGATTAAAATAAATATATAAATTGAAGAATACAGCTTTCTTATCCATCACATACTCAATACAAAAGTATAATTTTATATCAAAAATACCAACCTGTTCGGAAATACCCGTACCACCATACACACAGACAACTCTTAGTCCCAAAGATTTGGCAAACTTCTTTATATCCTTGCCGATCTGCATACACAGCTCTCTAGTGGGTGTCATGATGAGTGATATTGGTCCATCCGTGTCCTCCAGGGCAGGCTGGTCCAGAACATGCCGGAACATTGGTAAGATAAACGCTAGAGTTTTACCTGATCCTGTCTTTGCTATACCTATTAAATCCCTGCAATATATTTTAAGCTTCTACAGAAATTCATGTGGCTCGCTATGTTTATATAAAAAAATTAAAATAATGCTTTTAAAGTATTCCAAATAAACATTAACAAAGATAATCAAACAGTTTATAATATTATAATTGTATTATATTAAATCAGTACAATTAAAAAATCTTTAAATTATGAACATTGAGTGGACTTTTAATATATCTTAAAAATTCTTAACCTAGCTTCTTAAGTATAAGTATTATTTTTATAAAGGAAAATATGTTTAATTGTCCTCAACATCATCTTTATATTTGTATCCTGTATGTATGTATGTATGAAATAAGTTTAAAATATTAATCTATTTTCAACCTTACCTCCCACACATAATAGCCGGTATGGCTTGAGCCTGTATTGGTGTTGGCTTTTCAAAGTTTAGTTTCTTTAATATATCCATTTCCTTCTTGCTAATACCACAATGTGCCCAAGTCCTAATAGGTTTAGGACATCCCTTACCCTTAACCCTTATTCCTTCTAACTCTGTTCTGTATGCCTCTACTTCTTCAGGAGTCATCCTAGATAACTCACTTACCTACAACAAATAAAGTTTTTACAAATTATACCATGATAGAGTTGTTAATAACATATTAAAATTAAACATTTTTGATGAACTGTTGTTTTAATAGTGAAACAATAAGATTTTTTTTTCAATAAGGTGGCAAACGAGCAAGCGGCCACCTAAATTCGCCGAATTGGCGAAGCGACCGCTGCCCATACACATCCGCAATTAGATGCGTTGCCTACCCTAAATCGACGGAGGAGGAGACGCACATTAAGAGGATATTTCCCCTTCCTACGCGTCTCCTCCACCGTCAAATCAGTCCTTTCCGTATGAGAAAAGGTTGGAATGGGAAAGGGACTAAAATTGGGCTTCCGGTACCACACTCATCAGACTACGCGGAATTGCTCCCGCTTCACGCCTGTCTTCTGTGTGGTCGTGGTATTGCACCGGGGAGCCGACCCATTCGTGCTAAGATGTTAAAGCAGGCTCTACCACTGTTAAGTTCCTTGAAGTCAAATGAATTATATTCAAACATAAACTGAAATTTGCACACTTTTTAAATAGATCTGGCAAATAGATCAATGAGAAATTAGAGAGAGTAAATTTATTTTCATAAAAAAACATTATTTGTTTACAAATCATGACCATTTCAACCAATAGAACTAAACACATTTAAATATATTACAATGGCAAATCCTCACACCATTTACTACAAAGATTTTATACAATAAATTCACTTACCTCTGTATAAAATGCTTTTCTAAATGGCATATACTGTAAACTGGCATGATCTACTTTGGCCAGTTCCTTCCTCTGTTTGGAGGCGAGCGTGGCCGCCGCATCTTTTATATCTTCTGTTTCTTCCTCAGATGAATATTCTAACCCATCTTGATTCTGTTCAATTAATTCACCTGTAGGATATATAAAATTACTTTACTTTTAAATATTTGCCTATGTTGTTTTGCCAAGAAGTTATTCCAAATTGTAACCTTAATGTCAGCTTTGTTAGGTTAATATCGGAGACAGAGTGAAGTGAAAGAAATTAACAAAGAATACTGAGCCCATTACATGTTTTATGCTTTTTAGCTAATTGCATATAAGTCATACCCCCAACAGTTTTTACAAATTACAAAACATACCTTTATTCTTTTGTTCCGCAACCTTCTTTTTAGCTGTCCCCGTTAAAATAACAACACCTGTACCTCCCCCAGCGGATGGCACACTTAAAAGGCCTCGAGATTGGTCTATTTGATTGACTTTACGAACTTCCTAAAAAAAAGTTATTCAATATTAGTAATCAAATCATAGAAATAAAGTTAATCAAAGAAATTAAAAGCATTTGAATTAAAAGACAGACTAACTTGTTGAACCTCCTGCATATAAGCATCTAAAGGATCTATTTCATCTTCTTCTTCTATCTTCTCCTCTATGCTTAGCTTCTCTTTTCCTTCTCCATCTTCACCTATAAACAAAAATCATTTTTAAAATCTTCCATATGTTTAACTAAACTTAAAAAGTAATTCAACTAATAAACTCAAGTTTTTTTAAGTCATGATTTTTCATACCTTCATCACCAGAATCATCCTCTAGGGACCATTTCTTTGTAGTAGATACTTGAATGTTGGTGACTAGGCTACCTTTCTGCACTTCTTTCTTTGCAGACTCCAACTCTTTGCGTTTTCGTTCCGCACGCCAGCGCTCAATTCGTTCACGTCTTTTCTGCATTTCTGCTTCTAAACGACTCTGTTCCTCTTCCTTCAGATAAAAGTTGTAAAAAACAATTATCAGAAATTTCTTGCCCATATTAACACAGTCAGTGCTACAACTTGCAAGCATTCTTTTATATGAAAAAAGTTGTAGTGGCACTGATTGTTAAATTTGTAAAATCTTAATAATATTAAATAGGAAACATTTACTGGAAATAACATTTACATATTTGAAATGCAGTCATTAACTATTATCATTCTTACCTTGTCAACTGAGCCCAAGTCATAATCTCCAGTATCTGTCTTGGCAGACTTTTCTTTAGATTTAGATCTTTCCTTTCTGTCTTTATCGGGTGACTTTTTCCTTGATGACTTACTGCCAGATCCATTCCTCTTATCACTAAAACAAATTAGCCAAATATCCTTTAGCTTACAAACCAATATAAGTTGCATATATCATTGAATTCACTAAACTTCAACTAAATGTGCAATTATCAGAACAATGCTGTCACTATTGGTTGTGCTGAGTATCTGGTAGTGCTGTTACAATAAGTAAACGCAGAATCTACTACTTAATTTATATTGGAGAAATAGTAAACATGTAATAAAACAGTATAAAACTATGTTTACCTATCAAATTGTGATGTTTACAATAAAAACTTACCTCTTTCTATCACGGTCTCTGTCTCTGCTTCGGTCTCTCTTGGAATCCCTATCTCTGCTACGGCTACGTTTTCGTTTAGATGATTTTGAACTGCGATCTCTACTCCGTGACCGGGAACGTCTCCGTTTACGATCAGGCGTAGCTGAACGGCTGTGGGAACGCCTCCGATCACGGTCTCTATCTCGATCCCGTCTGTTATTCATTCAAATAGGAATAAATAATGAGCAATCCTTTAGCATACTTTGTATATCAAACTATTATAACTTACCCGCTTCTAACCATCGCTACTTCAAGCAAAAGTTACAATTTATACAGCTATTGAAATTACAATGAAGTACATTAAAACAGTTTTGTTTTTGATACTTAATTTCTTATATACAAACACAAACCAAACATATTTTTAGTTCACTTATTTTATTTATTCTAAGTTTCGAGGTTATGATTCGAAATGACAAACACGATACAGATAATATAAAATGCAAACAAACGTTTTAGGTTATAGATGTCACTTTTAAAGCGATTTTCAGAAAAACATTAACTAAAATGTTTCATCGTTTAATTTTTGTTCGAATAGTAATAATGTTAAATTATCTACAATAAATAAAAGTAGATTTAAAGTGAATTCCAAATTGCAAAACAAATATAACGTCTAATGACTATGTCTACTGTTTTTTACACTGTACTGTACCATTCAAATAAAAACATAACCTTTATCTCAACTTCTTTTTCACAATATTTTAAGCTAATTTTGAGTAATAAAACATTAACATAGTATATTTTGATTTAATTTCGCATACATTTGGAGGAAAAATAAAAACCGCAGTATGGCAGATGATGGCGAAAACGTAAATACTAAATATTATAACCACTACTATCAACTACTAAAATTTATTTTACTTTTTCACAGCTAAATCACATTTTAGTAGATAAATTGAATAATTTTCTAATTTTCAGGTATCGGTTATGACTGTAAAAGAACCCTTAGATCTTGTAAGACTAAGTTTAGATGAGAGGATTTATGTTAAAATGAGAAATGAACGAGAATTACGAGGCAAGTTACATGTAAGTATAACTAATGTAATTTTTAAACATTTTTATTTTTCTCGTTAAAACACTCCTATGAAACACAACGCTATACTTCGTTTGTCTTATAAATAAATTCCCTGTAATATAAAGGCTTAAAAAATAAAATATCTTAATTTCAGGCTTTCGATCAACATTTGAATATGGTTTTGGGAGATGCAGAGGAAACAATAACAACAGTAGAAATTGATGAAGAAACATATGAAGAAGTTTACAGAACAACCAAACGGAACATTCCAATGTTATTTGTAAGAGGTGATGGTGTTATACTTGTATCACCACCTGTACGAGTTGGACTTTGAAATACATAATAAAAAATACATGTAAATACAATTTTATTTCTGTCCCAATAATTTAATAATAGGTTCATTATTGAATGTCTGATGTTTTCGAATAAGTAATTCATCTTCATCCATTGGTTGAATAACAGCACCAGTCTTTGTCAATACATTAGGTTGAATAAGCTTCTTATGGGCTTTTTCAGTGATAAAAGTATTACCCAGTGGAGCTCTAAGAGAAGCTTCATAGTCTTTAACAGATTTAAATGGAAATGGTACATCTGTAACTTTGTGCACAGCAAGTTTCGGGTCTTTGTATTCTTTTATTATAATGTCACCTTTATTTTCATCACGGCGTGGAGTGCAAGGTGGTGCTTTCTGAATAAATCGATTTTTCTTTCTCTTAGGAGCTTTAACACCTTTACCTCCCCATTCACCCCAACCCGGCAAACTTAAGTCAATGTCTTGAGGTTTATCTTTATTGATTTCATCTTCCTTTTCCTGTCTAAAACTGTCAACAACATCATCCTCTTCAAAAACTTCTTCAATGTCGATTCTTGGAACAACTTGTTCATCATCATCTAACTCATCATATTCATTTACATCTTTTGGCAATGCAGTGTTCAAATATTTAGGTTTGACTACAATAAATCTGCTAGGATCAATATTAGCATTACTATTCTCTTGCGTTTCAGTAGATGTCAATATCTTGGTTAAAGATTTTGTTCCATTATCAGCAATATTCGTTTTACCATCAGTCTCAAGTAATGGTTCATCAATTATTGGTTTCTCATTTGTTTTTTTAAATTCGTAATAATCAACACCATATACTTCTTGTGATTTACCAGTTTCTCTGTTTTTACGAAGTTTAGGTTCCTTTTTTGTTTTATTAATATCTTTTTTTAGTTTTTTTAATTTTTTAGCAACCTTGTTAACAATCTTGTTTTCAAATGATTCAAATATATTAGTAATGTCTTCTGATGCCTTTCCTTGAACTATATTAACAAATTCAACAGTCCAATTTGAATTTGTAGCAACAATATCAGTGTTTCCTGCAACCTTTTCAGATTTGTTTAATAGTTTTGTTGGTTTTGACAATTTGCTCTTTTTTCTTTTTGGTTGTTCATTTACTATGTTATTTGTAGTCTCATCTAGTGTTTCAGATACTTTATCACTTAAATTACTAACACTCTTCTTTAAAATGTCCAATGCGTCATTAGTTTTAGTAGTATTCTCTGCATTTTCATTGTCAGATTCAGAATCACTCATTTCTTTTCGTTTTAACATTTTGTCTTTGAGATATTTTTTATATCCAAAATCAAACTCTGAATCCACATTATCTTTATCAGATCTTTTCATCATCCATGGATTAGTTGGATCTTGTGATAAGGTTAAGTCTGGAATTTCTTGTTTGGTTTCATCATCATCATCCGAACTTGCTGCATCAACTGTTTTATGTGTAAGAGATTTACTGACTGCTAATTGCTCAGCTAACTGTTGCCTCACCTAAAACAAAAGGAAGTTATCAATCTGTTATAAAATCAAATGGCCAGTGAAATACAAGAAGTATAGAAATTATTAAACTACAATTATATGTCTATGTGATACAAAAATTTAAGAGCCTATCATACTCAATTTAAAATATCAATAACCAGAACACAGACTTAAATATTTGCTAAAGATAATCACTAAATTAAAAATGTAGAAAGAAAATAGAGCTATTTAATATGAGAAAGTTACCTCTTTATCATACTTGGCTCTTATCAATTTACTTTTGGCCCATTTGCCTGTGCTTTTATGTCTAAGCGTGTGTCGTTCTAATGCTCGAGCCTTCTCAAGTGATTCAAGTCTCTTTAGCGCTTCTTCTGGATCCTTACTTTGCAGTTCCTCAAACTCCTTTAGCTGTTGCTTTAATTTGTCTTTTTTCAATATGCTGAAAAATTAAGAGGTAATGAGTTTGCTATTTTAACATTAATTTTGTTATTTTGTCCATTAAAGAAAGAACAAACATATAAATATCAAGTCAAGGTAAAATTTTATCATACCGATGATATTTCTTGCTCTTAATTTTACTCTGCCTTTTAGCTTTAGCTGCTTTGTATGATTGCTGAGCTCGTAACTTTGCCAGCTGCTGCCTGTGTTCAAGCATTTCTTCATATGACATTGGGTACTCAGGTTTCTCCTCCTCTTCAGGGACCTCAGGGGCAGGTGGGTCCACTTCATCCAATTCTTTTTCAAGGGGTGACTTTAGTTTCAACTTAGATAAAAACTCATGTGTTGGCTGAAGTTTAGAACTGACATGCTTTAGAGGGAATGACACAAAATCTACAGTTCGATTTCGAGCAACGACCGGATCCCATCTTCCAATTTTGTGTTTCGTTTGTTCATAACCTGTGCTTCTTTTAATACGTTCTGCCTGCGGTTTCTCTATCGGCTTACGTAGAATTTTAGAATGGTTTTGGCTTTCGGTCAGCTTTCTGCTTATTTTCACGTTTTGTGGTGTCTCTTCCAATACTTTCACTACATTCTTTAAGTTAAGTTTATTTGATCTTTTGATTAAATTGAACTCGGAATTGGTATTCGTTGGTTCGTTACGTGTAGGTTCAGTTATATGTTGAGTTTTGTCTAATTTAGTAACCGCACTTAATAAACGATCGTGTTCAGAGGATACAAAGTCTACTACATCTTCTATTTCTTCCATTATTGTTTAGTTTAGTTTATATAAACACATGCACACTTAAATAATCAGTATGGTAAATTCTAACCTAAAAGTTAGTGACGAAAAGTTGACAACTTATTATTGACATCCAATGTTACCTGTTTGCACTTATAAAAAAACTACAAAATGTTTCACCAAACTTATGACAAACTAATCTACCTATTTAAAAAAAAATTAAAATTTTTAATATAATCAAACGTATTTACCAATAGAGGATATAAAAATAAACTAATACGCTTTAAATATAAGCAACACCAATTTTGTTAGGTAAAGGTGGATGCTGGATAGACACTCTTTACTTTAGCAAAACCTTAATAAACAGAACCTTCCTCGCGTTTAATTGCCAAAGTCAATTTTCTAAAAGTCAAGATATTTTGTTTTTATATATAAATTTATTTTAGCTTTGATATAAGTTGCTACATTTGCATAATGAACAAGGCGATATGAAAAGAACTATATTTCAACTAGCTGTTCTCGTGCGGCTTCATCCGCGTGAAATTATAAAAACTGTCATGGTTTACCTACATTGTCAAATTATCAATTGCAAATGACATGACATGATGACAAACCATGGCAATCTTGCTTCCTTGATGTTGGCAGCAACTTATGGTCTCTTTCCCACATCAGGGTTTTTATCCAAAATATTTACCTCCTAAGTGTAATGGCGGGAAAATATATAGCCTAAATGGTGGCGTAAGTGTAGGGCTTTGTATTAAACAAAGAATTATTCAAAAATATGCTGTAATTGTAAAATATGCTTTATTATATAATATTAAGTATAGATAAAGAAAAGGTTTTGATGAATGGATAACTTCTTTAATCAAAATCATGTCATCTGTTATCAAATTTGTTAAATCAATTGTCTCAAATATTATCATCTTAGCAGTAAAAACACAATTAAAACGTATTTTATTTTTTAAATTTATTATTAACAATTTCATTAAAATTTATGAAGCATTTGATGAACCAGACGACATCAACGCATTTTCTTGATTGCGATTCATTTGACGCAAATGTTTAAAATGTTGGCGATTTCTGTATAATTTCGCTTCGTCAGTACATTTTGTCGTAATACAACTTCTGAAAATAAAAGTTACTTTTAGGGTGATTTAAATAAAAGATATAATTTAACTAGTATATGAACTACTCTTTTGTATGGAGAGTACAGACCATATCTGAACAACAATTTCAATGACTCATGATTTTATTTTATGTATTCTTTATAAAGTTTACGATGTAAGTTAATGGCAATTTGATACAACTTTTTAACCCACCTTACTAGTCTTTTGTCAACACCGCATCTTAGAGAAACAGTATCAACTATGTCGTCGACTAATTTGGGATCAAGGCGTTTCTTAGGAGGTTTGTTCGCGAAGGCTGGTGATTGCTTTCCAGAAAGCGAATGGGTCGCTAGCACTCTAGAAGAAATGAATCATGTATGAAAAATTCTTCGGAAAAAGTAAATATAGAATATTTTTTGGGAAAAAACATAAACAATTGTTAAAGAATACAATTAGAATTTGTAAATTTTAAAAGACTTGAATATCATGTATTATATTATAGTACTTGTTAAAATCAGCACCTGCGTGGAAATACTGCTTGTAATAATTGTCTCGTGACGCTCGTATACGAACTCCAATCCAAATCTTCAAGCAGTTTATGTGGCACCAAAACACTACCATTTCCTATCGGAACCTAAAAAGCAAAGTTGCAAAGTAAGGGAGTAATAAGTAACGTGTCTATCAGGCAAAACTAGGACTTAGTTGTTTACCATATCTGTGTTGTTGGGGGCTGGTTCGCCAACATTTGTAGTGTGGGCGGAAGCTCGTCTCACGCGAATTCCCACAGCTTCCGAAGGATCCGCTTCCCGAATAGTTGTGTTCACATTCTGGTTAATCCATTCTTCTTTCAAAGCAGAACATTCATTCACAATTGTTTGATGATTCGGTAAAGTTCTCTCCCAGTCAGATGTCTCTGACATTATAGATACGGCATCGTTTAAAGAAAGATTTGATACCAACGTTGTGAATTGCTTGTAAAGTCTGTGTACTACCACTTCTACGTCTTCGATTGCTGATAAAGTAGGTAATTTTTCGTTGAGGTCTGTTTGTGTACTTTTATCGCAGTTTTCTTTGATCTTAATCTTTTTTCCTAGAACTGGTTCCGGCAGTGGAGTGCTGCTAAGCAGCAATGGCTTGTTTTTGCTGTTGTGAAATGATAGGTTGTTGTACAGGGCGAGGGATGACTCCACGTTGCTATTGTATTGGTGATTTTGTTTGATTGATGATCCATTAAAACTATGGACTTTCGACTAAAATCAGCAATGTAATTTAAATGATTATATTTGGGGATATAATTATTAAATTCTATTTATCGTCATAACATACCTCTTGTTCACTGTCTGATGTATCATCGTCGTGGATGTTTGAGCGTTGTGATGTACGACAAGCAACTGGGCTTGGAACTGATTGACGTGTGCTACTTCTTTCACCCAGAAGCTGGAACATATTTTGATTAGCTTATTGACAAGCATACAAAATGAAGGATATATGTCTATAATTGCTAGACCAACTCACCAAGTTTCCCGGTACACTCTTCATCTCTTTTATAGTATTAACACATAATGAAACGACATTTTTTACTTGTTGATCTTGTCGTTCCAATAATGTTTTAAGTTCCTTAACGTAACTCTTGTTATCTAGAAAAAAAATGATAGTGTTAAGTAAAATATAACGTACGCATAAAGGAAAAAATATTACGACAGACATGGTGGATTACATGTTTTAGTACAAGGTACTACAGTATGTTATTTAATTATAAAGCAACAAATTCTATAAAAGTTGTTAAATAAATGTGAGTTTTTGATAAAAATACAACAAAACTGTTTAGTATATATTCAGAACTAAGGTTAAAAAACTAATTCATGTCTTAGACTTACCGGATATCCTGAGGATCTGTGCCTTACGAATACCATTGCCATGTTTATTCCTGATGTTAACCACTTTCCCAACATGCACGTCACTATCGTCACTAATCAAGGAATTGGCGGTGACAATACCATAAGACGAGAATACCGCTTCCTCCGTCCATTCTACAAGCAACCAAAGATGTTGAGACATATTAAATCTAAGTTATATTATGCACAAGTAATCACTAATAGATCGCAACTTCAACTGAACTAAAAAAGGCACAAACTGTTTCGCAGGTAAAAATAGGCGCATCCCTAAACACCCCAAATCTCAGCTGGGACTCTACCCCAATGAAGAAAAAAATTAACAATACCATTGGCATCGGTCATAAATGATTAACGGAACTTAGTTTTTAGGTCTACTTTAACGTAAAACATTACGACAGTATAAATCAATGAGGTAATCAGTAGTATAAACAATTTTCAATACCTAAACTTTACTGAATTACTGATACTGGCATTGCAGAATCGATATTCTAATGACGCTAAAAGTTTTTATCCGTATCCATTATGGAACTAATCTTTTAGTATACATTGATTATGAAAACTCTATTTTTTTATAAAAGACTAGCTGTTGCTCGCGACTTCGCCCGCGTCCAAAAAATGTAACCTATGTTACTCACAGATAAATTACCTTTCTAACGGTGAAAGAATTTTTAAAATCGGCCTAGTAGTTTTTGAGTTATTTCAATACATACAAAAATAAAATTTTTTCCTCTTTATAACATTAGTATAGATATAGATTGGTCTGTTACTGATCTGTCAGGTACTGTTATCGAACAAACAAAAATGTATGAGTACAGTCTACTATAGTACATTTACCTATTTCATTTGTCTAATGAGCACTAATTAAATATTGCCATTAATTTTAAACGCCCAATAATTTGTATGTTATAATTTTTCTAAACGTGTACTTAATAAATTGGTTGGTTGTGGCAAATAATATCCTAATAAGAAAGTTTGACTGATACGAATATTCTGAATTAAAAGAGAATTAATTTTTTTTATCTATGGTTTAATGAAACACACCGAATATACGAAAAGCATGTTTGAAATTATTAAAATTCGTCAGATTGGGCTTCTACCTGTGCGGTACCTGAAAGCCTACTAGGTAAGTAAACCTACAAGGCCATAGCCTTGAATGTTTTATTTGTTTACTAGTAGTCGGTACATCGTATTTAAATACACTAGTAACATATAAAATGTTTGTGATGGCTGCGTACTAGGAGCCCGCTTATTGCATTGAAGTACTTATCTACTCCGCTAAATATAGCATTGTGTAAAATTTATAAAATGTACAAAAGTTTGATTCTAATAGTATGTAGGTATTATAACATTCTAGTATTCCATTTAAAATAATATGTTACTAATTTGATCCTCCTAAGCCATATACTTATTTAATTCCAATAAAAGCAAGTTAGAATTAAGCATAAAAAATAAGCGTCATTAGCTAATAACTTATATTACTTTGCAGATTAACTATGAAAGTTATTATAGAAATACTTAATGACTTTCGGGGATTTGTTTAAACAATAGACAACAGGTATTTTGGTTCAGCGAAATCTATTGTAATGAGCTATAGTAATAACAAGTCCTGGTGATACTTTTATTGCCCATGATAAACAATTGAGCTTAAGTCCGCCTAATTCCCGTCTGTAGTCCGTACAGAGGGAGGTGATTTGTAGAAGAAGATGGTACATTTTAATCAGTGTTCAACGAGAGTTTGTCCATGCAACTTCTCCCAAATATTGGTTTGGTTCTAGTAAGATTTAGTGAGTGGTATTGTTCAGTTGTGAAATTAAACAGTGATCATGTCGACTGTAAGTAATTTAATATTACATTTTTCATGTATTTCTATGCGTTTTTCTCTACAAAGAAAGAAAAAGAATTTGTGGATAATTTTCATTTCATTATCATTACTTTAATATTTCTCCGTTAGTGAAATTTTTGAGTACATTTTCAGCGGCGGAATTGTCCTTATAATTTATTTAGTTAAGTCGATAACTCACTTTGTTAACAGTTTATGATCATAGATCTGCGTTTTTACCTAAAATATATTGTGTTCTCTATCACAGGTTAAAGTACCGGAGAATGCGACTTCAAATATGCAGGACATGCAGGATGCCGCGGAAGCGCTTCTCTCTTTACGCGGAGAGATTGAAATTAGGGCGGAATCTTGTAAGACATTCTACTATTTAAATGCTTTTATATGCAAATATATATTTACATATAAAACAATATTTAAACTCCACTAAAAAACCCGAAATCACGCAGTTGCATAAGTTTAATTTACTCGTATTTATAGAGATACAAAAATCAACACGTGGCGCAAAAAGCGTCACAGAAAATAAAAATATAAATTCTTGTTTCAGCTAACACTTCTACGTTAAGTGAAGGAGAACGAAACGCAGTGCAAACTCTAATATTGAGCGCATTATTCGTACCAAAGACGGTAAGCGCAATTTATATTCCTGCTTTAAATATATTTGTAGTACTTAAAAGTAGCCTTTTTTAAACAAGAAAACGAATAATCTTCGACCTTCGGTATTTGCATAAAACGTCTGATATAATTATTGTAAAAACTTGATGTATAATATCAATTACTTTTCAGACCGAATCAAAAAATTCAAGCCGTAAGCATAGTTCTACGGAAACGGCAATTACGCCTATTCCAAAAACTGAAAGTTTGGTAAGTGCCTTCATTATTACTACTAAAACCTTGTATTAACATTAATAATCAAACTACTTCAATATATTTAATAGATTCTAATAGTACCATTCGTAAAAAATCAAATTCAGACTTATAGACATTTGCAATTAAAGACAACTTCCTATTTTAGGTTTGCAAATACTGTCGCGGTATAAACTACTATAAGAGTAATGATCAATTCAACTCGTCCAAACAAGTGAATGTGTTAAACAAATTAAAAACACTCTGTAAAGAAAACGGATCTCAAACCACACAACAAGAATTACCAAAGGCAAAGGGATGTGATGCAAGCACACAGACCGGTGATTCACCGACTGAAGCAGATTCCACATTGGAGGACACATCTGCTAAAATCACAAGTGTGAAAACCGAAAGGATTACTCCACCGTCAACTTCTAAATCTAGTTATACTAAATCACCAAATCCTAAAAGACAGAGGGAATATGCAAATGATAGTGTTACCGGCAAAAGACAATCACAATACGTCCGTAACAGTCTTTCGAGTTATGTTGAAAGTGACTTCGTAAGTAAACATTGTGATTTGACAATATTATTTGATAGATACCAACTTAATGTTATTAAATATTATATATTTTTCTTTTTTCTTCAGGAGTCTCCTAAAAAGAAATCCAAGAAAAACGTAACGCCGCGTGAAATAAGATTATACAACAAAAAACCGTTAAAAACTACGAACAAAACTAATTCAAACGGCGATTTGGTAAGAAACGAATTTATAACTGCAACAAATTTAAAATCTTACCTTCAAACTGTTGAAATAACTAGTAAATATCAATTTTTACAGATTCCTATTGGTGATGGACATGCATTAGTTCCAAACCGTCTACTAAAACATATGGATTGGACATCTTACACAAATGCAACCAGAAAACTTTTGAGGGCAGTGTTTTCTAGGAGGTAATATAAAATTATAGTTGCAGCCAACTGCATTCTTTCCTAATTTCATTCAATTTTTAAATGTAATTATTATTTATAAAATTTTAGTGTACTGGCAACACATTCTCTCACGGGGAAACCATCGCCGGCATTTCCAAACAAGCCAGCAAAGAAACAATTAAATCCAATGCTTGTGAATGACATAGTTCAAACTGTTGTGGATAATTGTCGGGTTCCGGAGAGCGTTGTAAGGACCAGTATAACGACCAAATGCGCCGACGAAAGCAAAATGCTCCGCAGCCGAATGCGAAAAGATAATCGCGATTGTGACGTAGTAGATAGAGAAAATATTTCACCATCCGACAGCAAATCTGATGATTCCGACGATTCCTTCTACTCCGACTAATTTCGTAATATTAAAAATCTTATTGGTGTACTTAATACGCAGATTCAAACCTCATGCAAGGTAATTTACATTTATATATTTACTTTGTAAACCCGCGCACATCTATAAAATGCTAATCAATACTCACTAATATAATCACTTATTAAGATTTTGTTTTATAGATAACATCGCTGAATAACGTAGGACGAAGACATAACAATCGTACCTGAAAAATAATTATAGTTGTAGAGAGAAGTGTTTGTTTTTTCCCTCATATGGTGTATAGTTGCAAATATTACTTTTATAGTTTTAGACACACAATGTATATTTATTAAATATCTTAATATAGCTAATAATAATATTTAATACCACTATTATTCGAAATCAACAAAAACAGTGAAGAGAAGTACAGTAAATTAACTCATAGTATTATAGTTTTTATATATGTATCTTGGCGGCTTTTAAAGCGAGTCGCTGCGCAGATCATAATTTTACATATAGCAGGATGCGAAGGGAGGACACTACGCAGCATGCCGATTACCATAACACTAGGGCTGCCAAGATATTTGAGAAACGTAAAACTCTGAATCGTTTCTATTTGTAAAAACTAAGAGTTTTTGTGCCCAGTGCCTAAATGAAAAATCATCTAATTTTACTGTCATACTCACAGTATGTTAGTTTTTAGGGCTCTTTTTATTTACGGTGGTTGGAGTATTCTTTGATTAATATGGCTTAATACGAATTTTATTTATCGTCAATCAATAAAGAATTCTTTCGTATTAATATTTCTAATGACATTTATTATTAATATAGCCTATGTTGATTTTATTTTGTCAAAAATGTACATGTATGTTGAAAACATATTTTATAATTTTATTAACCTTAGTGCAATAAATGTGTGCAAAATTTATGTATTTTTTTATTCACTCAATACTAATGAGTTTAGTTTATTTTGAATTTACTAAATTCAAAATAAATTAAACTGGAGGTCCTAGGTATTTCGGAGAAGAGAACATCGAAAAAAACTATAAGCCTATGTTTTATTTCAATATATTATATGTTTTACATCTGTGCCTTTCACCGACGTCCATAGCCGTCCAGGGTGATACATTCAAACAAACATTCGTCCATGCAAACTTTTGAATCTTTCGTGGTAAACTAATAAAACAATAGAATGACGTATATAATTCTACAATTTAGGTATCAATAATATTAATGATACTTGTTGAAAACTTATTGTAATAAATAACTTGTTAAAAAAATATTTCATATATTCAAATATACTCAAATATTACTTGATATTTGTAGAAGCTAGAAGCTTGCTAGCTCTTAACTATCATAAAGAATTCTACCAAATATTTGACGAGTTTTGTAGCTGCAACACTTAACATATGTTGTCATTCAAGAGTGAATGAATGAAACTTGACAGTGACAGTGACACTGACGTAAAACATAGAGTTCAGTTCAGTTAGCTATTTATTTAGACGTCAATGGAGTTGTACGATGTGCGTTCATTAAAAGTAGAAAAAAATCGAAAAGGGGATATGTTTCGTGATTATAGTGTTAAATTTAATAGTTTTGATGCGAATTATGCGATAGCAGTGTGTTGATAATCGTTGTGTATAATACCGAATAATGTCAAACGACAACGAATTGTTGATATCTCTACCGCGTTCTTATTTAAACGATTTTTACAGCAAATATCTCAATTTAGTTGAAACTTTTTACTATGTTACGCTCTCCGAGAATAAATCAGCGATCGCGAAAGAGAAACCGGAATATGTGTTTTTTAATGTTTTGTTCAATTTAAATCCTGTGGATGGCAATTTCAATCCTTATGAGCTTGTCGGTAGAATTCAAGTAAGTAATCATTTATATGTAATTTTTCATTTAAGAGTAATATTGTACTTTTTTAATTTAAAAAGCCTAACAGAATTCGTAATTCCTCCTCATAATTTTATCATACCAAAATATTTATATTACTGTTAACTTATACATTTTAAATTATTTCTATGTATAATATTAAAACTAAATATTCATGTGTATATTTTACGTTGGGTTTGATTCCAAGTAGCTGTGTCAAATTCAATATTATTATCATACAAATGTTTAGACATTGATAAACTGGCCCAATCCGCTAAGGGAGTGCCATCAACGAGAAACTGAACTGACAATGATAAAAACAAACTGATTTAAAATAATACATCATCAATTCAATACTCTCTAATCATAGCAGATGCTGTCTAAGTGTTCTATCTGTTATCACAATTAGCTCTAAATGTTATATTCTAGTTTCCTTTACTCTATGAAGGTTTAACAATCATTGAATGTTGTATGACAGTAACTTAAGCAGTTCTTTTGCTTGCTAAATTTACACTGAAGATTGCTCTTAGTGCTCTTTCAACACCAGTAAAATTAGATAGTAGGATACAATGTAGCTACATGTTTACATATGGAATGTGTTTGTATGCAAAAATTGGGTAGAAGTACAAGATCCATTTTTACTCTAGTTTCCCTTTAAAATGCATAGCCCACTATATCCTGGATATTAGAAATTTTCTTATAAGAACTAAAGTTGTCTCCATGTGCATTTGCAAACCGTTCAGTTAGTAAATTAAAGAAGTCTTAGAATATCAATTGGTTGGAGTCTCTTACAAAGGTTTTAAATTATAAAGTTATATCATTGTTTGAATTCAATATTCTTGAACCAAACTCTGTTTTGCCAATCAGTTTATGTTGTTAAAATAAAGGGTGTTAAATGCAACTATACATAGAGTATTTATTAAATAAATGAACTCTTAAACAAAATTAAATGAAAGTACTGTATGCAGTTTACCATATTTTCGCGGATCTTCGCATGAATTTAAGAGATTAGGCTTGTCAACTTTTCCGGATCTAACGGCGGATGCAACGAAACGGCGAAACAGAGGTCAGCGTTGCGCGTTTGTTTGGGGGCCGCGCGGTGCAGTGGGCGCGCAACCCGGATCTCGTCGCCCCGCTCTCCCCTTCACTGTATCGCCGTGCGTTGTGTGCGTACGACGTACGTGCAGAGGAGGCTCTCGGTGTCGCCGTAGTATCGCCGCGTATCACGGCGTGTCCGCACATGCGATGCGAGCCGTCCAACTAACACGCTCGCCATGTTTACAATCGAGAACTCGCAGGTGAGGCGTGTAGCACCAATACTCCTGTCACGGATGTTAACTAAAACGGATGATCGACGTATGAATGGAACTGTTTTGCCTCTTCCCGGTAAACCACCATGGTTATCTTCCTCACAAAAGCTCTAAAGGTTTAATACTCAATTCAGTAGTATATATTTATAACATCAGCAACGTCGATCATCAGCTTTGGTTTAGAAGCGCGAGTTTCACAATAGGAGACTCGCGGCGTTCCGATGTTCATTCAAGTAACGATCCCGGAAGCGAAGCCGGTTCGTCAACGTCACGTAGGTATGATAATTGCTGTCGTCAGTGATCAACTGTTGTTATACGATTCCGTATCTTTGTGCCCGTCTGCCGAACTTTGGTGAGTAAGACTTCTGCTCCACAGTACGAATACGTGATGTAGGTAAAAAACAAACCGGACGACGTTATGTAATTGCATTTTCATTTTTTGTATTAATACTCAAGTCTTATCTACTCGTCTCGAAGTTTAAAGATTTAATCGGCTTACTCTTGACATGATTCTTGTTATAAGAGGATTGAAGCTATTGGTCTTAGTATTCAGAAAATGGAAAGAAAATCAGATAAAAGATTCAGTAACTTATGGGTACAAAAGTATTTTAATCGTGTGTAGCACAGCACTATCATAAGACAATCATACTATGGTTTTCCTTGATCTAATAGCCGAATGGTTTGGAGTACGGACCATCGATCTAGCGGTCGTGGGTTTGAATCCCAACCTTCCGATTTGCCTCAAATGTAGTCGATATCGACAACCGCAACGTCGGTCAGATATTTTTTAAACTATACTCGTTTTCTTATTCACATTGCACATACATATTTAGAACAAAAACATTGCATTAATTAATTTACCGATAACGGTCAATAAAATAACAAAAAAATCACGAAGTTTAAAAATAAACTTCAACAGATAAAAAAAGTTATTTAAATGACGTTTTAGCACAGTGTAATTCGCATCAATGCTCAGTTCAGCGGCACTAATTCTCGAATTAGTGTCAAGTGACGATACTAATTCTTGCTGCAAACACCGCAACAACGCGACTCGTTAATTGCCACGGAGGATTTTGGTTTCAAAGTCTAAAAATAATAGTTTCCCGTGCCGAAATTGCTGTATACAAATATTTTGAAGTTCTGTTTGAAAACACTGAGATAATAATATGTTTGTTCATAAGTAATTAGAAAGTTGAAACCCATGGGAATAGTAACTCAACCGATTGTAAAATATTTTTCAACTCTTCGTCTGTAACTCAACAATGCTGGCGGAGTTTGATAATAATCTAATGATATAAAATATTATAAAATTATAAAACAATTTCCTTTATATTATTATTATCCTTGCGTTTTGTACTTTTTTTTATAAATATGGGCACATTTGCACACATACAAAAAATGGCTGTTAACATTTTTTGCCGATAACCCATCGTATTTCAATAACAATGCCACAAATAATAGTTCATTGCCTTCAAAACAATAAGGATCAAAGTTATTATTACCTATCTGATTGATTCAGGATAAACAAAAATTTCATGTTATTAGAATAACCCTCTCGAACTATTCTAACTTCGAACTACTCTTCTTTCTCAATTAAGGGGTAGCTGTAATCGTGATATTGCATTATAATTATTGTCAATTGAAAATAAAGGGGTAAAAAAAACTATTTTTATTAAAAAATAAATAAAGAGTTGGAATATAAAGTTTACTACTATATAATACTATTCATCGGCAACAGTCGGAACAAAATGTGTACCGTAGAAGCTATCCAAATTCATATGCAAAAGTCGCCTAACCTGTCGATATGTGTTTGAACAGAAGGAAGAGTGTGCTGGCAGCATATAATAAAAGAAATAAGATTATAAATTTACTAGCTTTCGCCCACGACTCCGTCCGCATGGAATTAAAAAAAAAACAAAAGTGAGTAGTCTGTGTTCTTCCGGACTATCCTCTACATCAGTACCAAATTTCATCATAATCCGCTCAGCCGTTTAGTCTACAAACTCTAACAAACATCCATCCATCCATCAAAACTTTCGAATTTATAATATTAGTATGATATCGACAGGTCGGAATTAGGCGACTTTTGCATATGAATAGTATTATAGTAGTAAACTTTATATTCCAACTCTTTATTATTTTTTTTAATAAAAATAGTAATCTAACGATATATATAACATATTGCGGTAGTAATCAAATGAAATGTGTGTATGAGAAATCGTGGTAAATCCAAAAAGCAGGAAGGAAATAAAAAAATACGAGTTTTCCTTAATTTATCACATGATTCTTATGTAACCTTTTTGTAAATGTTACATCGTAACACGGATATGGCATGTGCCTTATATTTTTAAACCTTTTAAAGAAATATGCAATTTGCAACGGTAACTTGTTAGAAAACGGGCATAATGCTTTTGTATTTTATACAATTTGAAAACCTTCTTTAAGTGGATAGAAATAGATTCATAAAAACACTTTTCCTTCCTTATCCTACTCCTGTAGAGTCAACGCACCAGAGATTTATCTATCTTCAGGCATCTCAGTCGTCACTCCCTTACCAGAAATATGTAAATTAATTCCCCCAACTGTAACCAGGAGAGGTGGGCAGATTGTTAGGAAAAATTATGCTTGACGCACATTTGACGTGTTAATAATTAGGCGAAAACGTTTTTATTAATGTAAAATTATTTGAATATTTTTTGAAGCAGATTAATCGATAAGATTCTGACTTCTGAGTCAAGGATACCGGATTCAAATTCCTTTTGCAGTGCTGTGTTTGTTTGCGCGGCCCTGTGAACGTCAATTGCTTTGAAACTGTCTTCAATCGTGGGAGGTTTTAATTAATATTTTCATATTACAATTTGAAAAGATATAACATTCATTTAATTATTAATATCGTTTGGCCAGAATCTACAATAAATATTTTCTAATTATCGTAATTAACCGTATAGCTGAAGAATATGAGGACAATTAATTATAGGACAGACCTAAGGTTAACAGTTAGTGATCTCTTATAAGTATTTTTTAACGAATTAAAAAAAATACAATTATTTACACGATGGTGTAGGGTTATTAATTCCCAATTAACAAGTTAAAATCATTCGAAAACTTCGGTAAATTTTCTTCTACGTAACTTATGGATAAAGGAAAGTTAAATCCGGTTTAAATTGTAATTCATTTGTTATAAACGGATATCAAGATATCTCTGTGTCAAGTTTGCCTATTAAATTCAAATCCGCGATCGTACGTCGGTCGCTGAATATAAAATGCTGCAGCTCGGTGTAGTGAAAGTGCCGCGACATCGGATTTCTCAGCCGCGAATGGAATTAGATGATTTCCCCTTTTGTACAAGCACAATAAGAATTCTTATCATAAACAACTGGCTAACGAAATCTTTACTCCTGTATTATTGGTTGTATCTTGTTTTTAAATAATGGCTAATATTTCTTTAAAACAGCGTTGAAAGACTTATAAAAATGTCTTGTCTTGATCTCTATGATGAAAGAAATTCTGTCGTTTCAATTTAAACCATTTTCAATATTTATGAGGTTATCTATTGACACTTTAATCATCATCAGCCTTTATCTGCCCACTGCTGGACATAGGCCTCCCCCAATGCTTTCCACAAAATGCGGTCCTCCTAATATCACAATTAAGACACTTTAATGTCTTTACTTAAATCTATATCTCATCTATACTAATATAATAAAGCGTAATCACATACTTCTATGTTGCCTAAGATGTCAGCAAATACAGCATATTTTTGAATAATTCTTTTTTTAATAAAAAGCCCTACACTTACGTCACGCTTTAGGCTATATATTTTCACGCCATTAAACTTAGGAGGTAAATATTTTGGATGAAAACCCTAATGTGGGAAAGATACTATAAGTTGCTGCCAACATCATGGAAGCAAGATTGCCATGGTTTGTCATCACATTTTGACATTTACAATTGATAATTTACAAACAATAAAATTAGATATTTTCATGCGGATGAAGCCGCATAGGAACAGCTAGTTTTAAGATAAATCCGTAATATTTTATTGGTAGAGCGTCACTTCCTTGATTAAACAGATCAAATGATTAACGTAATGCATGCGGCATATGACTTCATTTGATATTATCTGTTTCGTAGAAACGGTCATTTTATTAAGAAACAATGATAATGCATTCCATTAGATTCATGATGCAACATATCACATAGTTATATTAAGCGTCAGAACCCCAAAAGTATAATATTTACTAGATATATCATTACTCCACAATTTGGATGGAGTTAAAGGTGGTTATGTAGGCTAATAATTTAGTTTTTAACCTTTACGACGTTTTCAGAAAGACAAGCAATTACAATATCATTGTTATTCAATAAATCGATATCAAAACTTAAATAGAGCAATGTTTCGTATTTGTCATATAAACCCAACTCACACTTGCATAAACTATCAGTGTTGTATGTTAATATACGAGTACAATATCTTATTTGGTATTCACACTTCCTACATAACTTGAGATAATAAACTAGAGAACGTGACGTTTTCGTATTGTCTCAAGTTTTTGTCGACTAATGAGAAACTTGTGACAAAGTGGTAAAAAAATTGCTGTTTTTACTTGTTTTTATCTAATATATTTGCCATTAATGTTTCTTCAAGCAAATATAATAATTTTATAAATAGTAGTAGTTTTATTATTTTTTTAAATACTAGTATTAGATTCCCCCGTAGATACGGTATAAACAGAAATAATTATACCGTAAAGTAATAAAACAAATAACTTTATATTATAGAACGTGCGTAGCTCAGACAATGTCTTAGAAGACTAGATTCGCAGCGCTAAATAGTCGATTGGGCCGATAAAAAGATTGTCGCGACACAACAACCTTCTAATATTCGTTGGAACGTGTATCAAGAATATCCGGTATGATTATTGCTCTGATGTAATACGAATAGGCGACAGGGGCCCCGGCTTGGGCAACTCCGTCATTGTACACGCCCATTGTACACATGTAACTATATTGTGTTTGTACACTCTGACCGTAGAATTACACAACCATGACACTTGTATTGACATATATCGTTGTCTCTGTTTGATCAGTGAGAAGAAAAAGGATGGCAATACAAATGTTACAGCAGTAGAATTCTAGGGTAATACTTGCAATTATGTAGTGCACTCAATTATGTGTACAATTTTTCCTCTTTACTCAGTAAACTGGATTTGTTTACTATAGCTTATAGTATATTTTATTAGGTAAACTATTGCGTCTAAGGATCTAATTGTGGTGTTTTTTTATGTCTCGTGGTCCTTTATAGCGATATGTTTGAAATAAGATATGTAAATTAGAAGTGTGGTCATGCAAAATTCACACTGTCTGTATGTCTGTCACCTCAAATGTTCATTTTTTAGATTTTCTTCAATGCAAACCATTTTAAAATTTAAATATTGATTGATATAGTGGTTGACCAAATTAGTATTTGAATGCGTATAAATTTAGGTAAGATTGATTTAATTCCAAATCTGCATTGTGATGTGGGCGCCAGCGCATAACCGATTTAATATTCAAATATTGTGTCATATTAAATATTTGATTAGTGTTAATCTATACTTAATATAATAAAGCGTAAACACACATTTCTTTGTTGCTTAAGATGTCAGCAATTACAGCATATTTTTGAATA
>LD688935.1:907418-932523 GCA_003118335.3 Papilio memnon
ATTATTAAATTTCTTCCTACCTGACAAGTGTGTACCGCTCCTGATTTTTCTGCCTCCATTGCTTCTTTGAACCAGTGTTCTCTGTTGATCTCCACTCCATTGGCGCTGAGAGATGTGATGGCACGGTCTATGATCTTCTCCACCATGTGAGTGTTGCCTTATTTACGGAAATCAACACATTATTTTTATGGCTATAGAAGTTTGCTAGATATGGCAAAATATGTAAAATTATTATATTAAAAGGATATTTTTCTTTTCTTAATCAAAAAAACCTTAAATATTCTGTTACTCACCATGAGCCTCTTCTAGTTTTGACGCAGTCACCCAAATCTGTCTGTCTGTTGGTATATTCTCTCGGGCCTTGTTCAGTACTTTTCTGGCATTCTCATATGTTTCCAGCCTAGCTAAAGCTAGCCAGAGTTCCACACTAGTCGGGCAACATTCTACTGCACGTGATAGAAGAATACGGGCATCTTCTGGATTCTCCAATTCCACTGCTGCTTTCCAAAGACGAACCGAGTTCGGTATATGTTCTAACGCTTTGCGGTAAACACGACGTTTCGCCTGTTAAAATATGACGCCTTAACAAAGTGCTATTAAAACATCAAAGGAACTTAAAAGTAATTTAGATAAATGGTCTTCTACATCTGTACCAAAAATCAACCAGATCTAATATTGAGCCGTTCTGAAGACATCCATCTAAAAACTATCTCATTTATATTATTACCAAGAAGTGAGTTAGAGTTTATATTGTTTCATATAAGCTATTTACAGGTGAAGGAAAACATCGTGTTAGTGTCAATTTTTTTAAAAAGAATTATAGTCGCAAACATGTTGATCTTTTTATTGAACAGTGGTGTAGATAACCATAATACCTTGGTCTCCTGCTC
Source organism: Papilio memnon (assembly GCA_003118335.3). Classification (NCBI taxonomy): domain Eukaryota; kingdom Metazoa; phylum Arthropoda; class Insecta; order Lepidoptera; family Papilionidae; genus Papilio; species Papilio memnon. The sequence continues at coordinate 908,309 of LD688935.1, forward strand.
CAAGTCAGCAGCTTTAACCCATATCCTGACACTATGAGGCAGGTTCCTAGCGGCGTGCGCGATGACGGCCCGCGCCGTGTCGCGCGGCTGCAGCCGGGCTGCCTCCAGCCACAGCTCCTCGCTACTTGGGTTCACCTCGCAACCCTTCATTATCAAGTTACGTGCGGATTGCACTTTGCCTGATGAAAAAATTATGTATTGGTAACAAATAAACTCAAAAACTACTGGACAGATTTCAACAATTCTGGCACAATAAGAAAGTTTCATTATCACTAAGAGACAGGGCTATATATTTTTTTTTTAATTATCTGCTTCTATCTAATAAGTATTTTTTAATCTATACAGTGCAGATTAAGATATAAATTCTTTACCACTTTCTAACATTTTATCTTGATAATTTAACATTTACATATATTTGTCAGTTACATTTTAAAATTCACCATCAACCTGCCCTTTGTCTATGGTGGGTCGTCATTCACTCCCTTCTTAAGTAACCTCTTTCACACAATCTAACCATACTTTCATTTCATTTACAAATTAAAAACAACTTACCTGTTACTTCTTCCAATCGTGCACTAGCGATCCAAGCTGGTGGATGGTTAGGATTTGTTTCTCTTACAGACTTCAGTAATAGGCGGGCTTTTTTAATATCATTGATATCACCTCCGTAAGTTGGTATCATAGATTGCAGATCAGTTAAATATCCTTTAGGATCGACAACTGTTTGTCCTGTGACGGAGTCCGATACTTGAGATAATTTTACAGTCATCAGTGTGTTCCTCGCTTGACCGATCTTTCGTAAATCCAAGTCACCTGTAGATACAAAACATGCTTTTAAGATTATTTGTGCCAGTTCAATGAACAAACAAATAAGAAGGTCCATTAATTTCCAATTACCTATCATACTTATCATTGTAATATTATAATTTTTTATAAACTAGCTTTCGTCCGCGACTTTCTCCGCGTGGAATTAAAAAAAACAAAAGTGAGTAGCCTATGTCTTCTTCCAGACTATTCTCCACGTCTTTACCAAATTTCATCGAAATCCGTTTACTCGTTTAGGCTACAAACTCTAACAAACATCCATCTATCCATCGCTGTCGAACGGAATAAATAGTATCCAATGTTCGTCTCCTGGCTCTAAGCTACCTCCTCGCCAATTTTCAGCCATATCGGTAAAGCTGTTTTTGAGTTATAAATAGTGTAACTAACACAACTTTCTTTTATACATATATAGATGTGAAAATTTGAATGGACGAATGTTCGTTACTGCACAACTCCAGAATAGTTGCATGGATCTGAATTGAATTTGGTAAGGGTGTCTGTCTGGAATAATGCATATACTACTGATTAAGTTATTTTAATCCTGTGTGGATGAAGTGCCGGGCAAAAGCTTATGTTTTTATTAATTAGGCATCAAGTCATTACTAAGTTGGAATTTACCATCACAGGTATTAAAAATTCAATCTATTATAAAGAAGTATTAAGACTTGCTTTAATATTTCTCAATGTAAAAGTGTTAAAAAATGATGTAACCTGAGGGAGTAAGCATTCCAGGTGTTGCAACTCCTGGCATCATTGAAGCAAGGCCAGATCCTGGATCTATAGAAGTACTAGATTCTCCACCAAGATTCCTTGACAGTACACTATCAGGTAATGGAGTGAACTTCTCAGCCCGAGGATTTCTCTGCTTTCTATTTCTAGCATCACCCACTTCTGGAATTGCTGCCCATTCTTCTTCTGTAACCACTTTTAGTTCTCTCTTTAAGTCTGAAAACTGCTGTTGTATTTTGGGTCTGAAAATTAAAAATTAAAACAATAAAAAAAAGTCAAATCAAATATTTCAAAATATGTATTGCATTGTAAATGATTACTTTAAAATTGCTTTGAATTTTTCAGAATCTACTTACCTCTCTTGACGATATCTCTCTAAATCTTCTTTGAGACGTTTCTCTCTGTATTCCTTTCTTTTTTCATCCATCCTTTTATCAATAGATTCATAAATTGCATCTGCCTCAGCATCATCTTTGTCATAAGGGTCCTAAATAAAAATTACATTTAATAAAATATTACATACATATTTTCACACAATCATTTAAATAAGATCTAACTAAAGATTTACGGTAATTTTTCTAACATGATACCTTTGAGAACAACGAGCCACTGTATCCAGAAAATTCATCGTAATTGGAATCATTCAAGTCTTCATCGTCATCTTCTTCTTCTGTTTTTTTACGCTTTGCAGCCGGTGGAGCATGGCGATCATCTCTAAAAAAAAATTGGCGTTTTATGTTTCAGTAAACAATTTTACTCGCATAAGGAATAATATACTTACGAAACATCATTGGCGTCTCGAGCCGGTCCAATGTCAGAACGTGTGGTAAAACCTGTAGCACTGAAAAATTAAATAACATTATTATCGTAATCGTTCAATACTATCTGAGAAGAAACTATAGAAAATCGTACCCTCGACCAACACCAGCGACATAACCTAAGGGCGCAGGGATTCCTAGGAAATGTTTCTTGTTTTTATTAACAAATGCCTGTGGTGGTACCGACATTTTGGCATACAAGCAATGGTCGTTTGAAGAAAATTTCTTGTCCAAACAAATAAGCCAATAAATACGAAATATTTATTAAATTCACGGTAAACATAAATATAACGCCAAACTGTCAAACTGACAACTGACTGACATTGACAATGACATGGATATGTTCGGCAGAGTACAAATGGGATTAAGATTGAATTTTCATTTCATTCAAGTTGTTTTCCTATTCGAATTGATTCGAACGATAACAAGGTAAAATCAACAGGTAAAACTTAATTTCTCTTCTTTGTACTTTCTCATTATTTTTTCGTTTTTGTATCCGTCGTTGAATGTTGCCAGGGCAAAAGAAGCCAATAAGAAAGAAAACGAAAACAATGCTGTTGCTAAGCAACGGCGAGTTTGATTCGAATTATTGGATTTTTAAGTAATATCTTATGTTTTGGCTGTTATATTCTCGTAGTTTTACTGGTGTAATCAGAGAAAATGGCCAATAATTCCTTAGCCAGTAATGGACCTACCAGTGAAGACATACTTAATGAGGAATTTTTGCTTATTGAAAAATCTTGCGAATCTAAAGATAGTGACGATGAAATAAGAAACATACTCAATGAATTAAAAAGACTGTCTACCGTTAAGAATAATGATACTGAAATAGGAGAGGATGTTGAGGACGTTGATATGATTTTAAAAAGAGCTGAAGACATCGCGCATGAGACCAAGAATTTATTAAATAGTAGTCCAGTTATAAGTATGCCGAATGGTGTTTCATATAGTTCGATGGATAAAGTACCTCAAATAAAAGTTATGAATCACGTAACTAACGAAAACAACATTGAAACTGACCATAAAATCACTAAGCATCAGAAGGTAGGGTAATTTTTTTTTAATGTTGCTATTTTAGTAAATAACATTTTAATTATAATGATGACCCATCACAAAGACAGACACATGATTCTTAAAATTTGGGGCTCAATCTCATATGATGTATTTAAGGGATATTTAAAGGTCCAACAAAACAAGTCAAAGAATTCAATCAGTTTAATTGTACAACTCTTAAAAATATCAGTAAATACAGTACATTCCAAATTTCAAAACTAATAAATATCTCTTACAAACTATTAAATGCTGCTTATTCTAAAGTAAATTATAGTTTAGCTACTTGGGAAGCCAATACACGCAGGCCATTCAATGACTCTCTTGCTACCGGTTCAATAAAAGATGTGGGTAGAACAAAACCATAGCGACCAGTGTCACTTAGTTCTATTGTGAAAGAATATTTGATTCCTTGGCCCTTTGCCCAATCATCAGAACCTCCAGAAGCTGGGTAAAGTAGTCCACTTGAAGAACCTACTTGGTATGATGAGCCACGGGTTTGTCTTATAGCCTGAAATAATTACAATAATTATAGTTTTGTAACAAGTTTTTTATTGGCATTTTTAGTATCATACTTTCATAGTTATAATATAAATGCAAATGTTTAGATGGATGGATGGATGTTTGTTACAAGTTCGTAGCCTGAACGGATTTTTATTAAATTTGGTATAGATGTAGAGGATAGTCTGGAAGAACACATAGGCTACTGACTTTTGGTTTTTTAACTTTAACACGAACGTTAGCTAGTTTAAAATAAAGCTGTTACTTTTTTAGATGCTTTAAATTAATGGCAAGTCATTATTAATTTTGAATCAATTACTTTGCCTCAATTTTTATATTATCTGTATTTGACTTACCGATGCCATCCTGTTGCCAACTTCATCCATGTCCTTGTAGTCTGGAGGGACTGCGTTGTCGTATCCCCAAGGATACAGAAGGTACTGGCCGTAGCTATGATATGTTATGTACGCCGTAAAGTTCGCCGAACTGCTCTTGATGAAGTCCTGCATCATTAAAATATATGCAATTTTTAAAAGATGTTTATTGTAAATTTGGTAAAGTATGTAAAATACAAAAAATATCTCTGGTTAAGAATAAATTATTATAAATGTCAACATCAGAATATTCGTCAGAATTTCAAACTATCAAGACAACTGAGTACCATTACCATCGGGAAGGAACATGTCTCCCGTCTCTCGTGTCAATTCTAATTTATTGCGCTGTTATTTGCCACCAATTTAAATTTAAAAATGTCCATGCTCGAGTGTTGAGCCGGAAATTCAATCGCTCACGTTAAAAAGTTGTCGATGTTGTTCAATGACCTCGACTTATCCCGCTTGCATATTTTCTCCATAACCCATTAAATAAATTAACCATTTACACATGGTGTATGATAAAGACACTTAAGATACTGGTGTTTGGTAAAATGGACGCTTCATTTAATGGGCAATGTTAATTATTTCTTAAGTATCGTTCAAGAATTCACCGATAACTTTTACGAGTACACAACTTATCTATAGTTATTCTGTTAGCTCGTTAACGACATTTTCTCCCTAAACACCTATATTTAGTATGTGTAACTTACTGATAGAGCTTTCGACTCCGGTTCAGAGAAAGCGCTACTGCCGCGATAGATTTCACTGCACGGGTTGCCGGATGAACCTTTGCCTCCCCATCGATAGCTGTACATTTAAAAAATTGGTTTTAGGAATTGTAATAACAACAGAAAATACTGTACTAAACATGACTATCTAGATAAGTGCTGACATAAGCACGTTTATTTCATGGTTTTGTATTAAAAAAAGTGATACACACCCGAAATTCCTGTTTAGATCAGTTCCTATACAAGTACGTCCAGTAGTCCTGCTTGGTTTCTTGTTTTTTCTCCAAAGACGGTCAGATTGATGAGTATATTCATAACCATCGGGATTTACAACGGGCAAGAAGTACCTATAAAATAAAAACGTATTAAAATTGGTGCATTATTATAGCTTAAATTTGGTTTGATGAAAGATAATATGGATTTACCAATCAATATTTTTAATGTCATCAGTCTCTACGTCGAAGTTTTCAGCGAATTGGTTAATAAAATACGTGACAGTCGCGGGACTAATCCATTCCCTGGCGTGGATTCCCCCGTCAATGAATATGGCCTTATTTGTTGGTTGTCCATTTGATATCCTTAAAATCTGCAAACAGAATGTATATTAGATATGAACTCACCACAATATTTGGTGCATTTCTCATATATTTTCCGAAAAATATAGAAAACAAACCTTCAAATCCCGCCCTTCATAAGATTTGCCAATAGTATTAACGCTGACAATTTTCGGATATGTTTTAGCCAAGTAATCCATAAAGCCGTGAATATCTTCCACTCGGTGATATTGCTTCCATGTCATACGGTGACCTAAGAAAAGAAACAAATATGACTTAGTTTAAAAATTGGGATTTACTGGTACACTCGCAACATATGAAAGTATAAATTATCGTCATACAAAAATACAACATTAAATAAAAGGACCGTGAATTCCACGAAAATTAGGAAAAGAAAATTGCATAACTAGTTGTGCTTATTAGTTACGGTGAAGTGAAATAAACGCATGCGACAAAATGTTTTCTATCCCAAACGTAAGAATACATAATTAATATAGAAATAAACGATCGTTAGCCCACATTTTTTTTCGGTATTTTATGACGAACCCCAATTCGCATACGGCCAATACTCCATTGGAAGATCTATAGAATTGTAACCCAAGTAGGCACCTACCAAACTCGGACGACGATATTGTGCCCTGTAACGCCAAAAATTGTAAGCTCTTGCTGCAACAAAATCAATCGATTCTAGCTCACCTTTTTATGCAACTACATAATTACATGTCTACGAAGTATTAAAATCTTTCACAAACCTCTACGGTTTTGAAGTTCCACTTCATTGGGATCAAGCGCAGGGTTTTCCTCATTGATTCTTTGTTGCAAGTCTTCGATCACCACTTCAATCGGTATTCTCTCCCGTTTAAAGACCCTCGTTACATTATTAACTGCATTCGATTTTATGAGTATGTCAATGGAAGATTGATTCCCTCCCCACGTAGAAATTACTGTTTGAAAAAAAATTTAAGTTAATTATTTTATTTATTGTAGAACGTATATTGTTTCATAATATGTTAATATTATACTTACAATTTCGTCTTCTCAATCGATAAATAACGCCCCTAACATTAATATTCTGTGTAGACACTTTCCAAAGTTGTGCACCTGTGTAGTCTACTCTACTTTCAGGTCCTGTACTTCTTAGAACAGGCAATGAATCATCGATACCAGCTTCATCAGGACTGTCGACTTCTAAAGGCTCGACGATGGGAATAGACGATTCCTTCTCTGTTAAAATTAGTAGTGTTGTCGTTTCGGGGTTATCATCAAATGGTTGTTTTACCGAATTATTTGCAGGCCATTCTGTAAAGGAAATATTCGAATTATATTCTTACTATTAGTATACCTAAATATACACGGCATTCGTTTTGACCTTCACAATACATTGTTTTAGTATTAACATAAGCATTGTTTTTGCATGCTCGTTGGCTTGGACACGGATCTATGCACAGCAATTTTAGCTTATGAAAAAAATTCAAACTAAATGTAGCGGAAGCTGGATGGAAGTTATTGAAAACGTTTGCTTAAGTTAGTTGTAGTTATTAACTATGTTTTAAATTATTCCAACAAAACCGCGAATACAGTTAGTAAACAATAATTTTGTGTCAGAGATAACGGAAAATAAATCTCACAGTACGGTAGTTTAAAATTCATCGTGTCGCCACTGACACCAATAATTTTATAAATTAGTGAAATTCATATGAATATTCTATTCAATTGATTTATTGGTAAATCGTTCAGGTGTGTTTTATTTATTGGTAGAACATGTGTCGCATTTAATATGGAATCATTTAGTATGCATTTGCCGTTCCTTGCGTGACACGTTTAATGACTTTCTCCGGTCCATGCTTGTTTTCCATCGGCGCTTGACCTGATCTCCGCTTGCCTAACGGTATAGCATCGCTACCATATATTTTGTATGGGAAATACAATTTACAAAAAACTACATATAGTTTTGTTGTATGTAAATGAATGTAATTGCTTTTTTACTAGTAGGTTTCCTCTTTCGATGCAAAACAAATGGGAGGCACGAATCACCCTTCTCATTATTTTCTCAAACGCTCGTTTCCATAACCAAATACACGGATGAAGTTAAAATTTTCATAATTATTATTTAAATGAAATTAGTATCGAAATATTTAAATAGAAGTTGGATCTATAATGGTACTAATTTACATGTGTAATGTTAGATGAAAACAATTAATTTTAAGTATAGGTTCGGTACAGGATGTTTATGGTATAGACAGCCTTTTGTTGCACCGAATTCAAATTGATGTACATACCGTATGTAACTGTTTATATTGTTTCCGTGCATTTGCATGGAGTAAACATCGAAATAGAAAGTAAAAGACAACAAAGCATTTATTGCAAAACAGAAAAAAGAAGTTTTTTTTTTAAATTTTTAATATATATTAATATTTTGTGCCATTATGCAATATTTTCCTTAAGCTACAGTTTAAACGTCTTGCAAATACAATTAAAAAATAAACACTTTTTCATATAAGGAAAATGTGAGAAATAAACTAAACGTTTTTTAAAATAGTGGTCAATCGATCTTAAAAAAAAAAACATAGTTACTTGGACTTCTTGGAACAGGTTGTGTATTTTCTAACTTATCAAGTGTATCCTCTATAAAATTAAGTGATCAAGATTCATGACTCATTGCCATAGCTCGTGTGTTGCGACTATTTTATTGGTAAACAGGTGAAATGTTGTTAGTTACTATAACAACTGTTTATCGATAATATGCATCAGTATTTGACAACAAATATTGCTATGTAATGTTATCGGTTATTTTTCGTTGTAATTTTTTTATGTTGTGCGCCAATGACACGCCTAAGTATGTTACTTAACATGGATTTTATGCATCAGTTCGAAATAGGATTTACATCTAGGATTATACCGATCTAACATAATCGAGAAATTATAGCCAATAACGTTATTTTTTAATTATACAGTTTGCCCCAATGGTCAAGCGTAACTAGGGTGTGAGAAAAAATAAGTTTTATTTTCGCATTTTTCATTTATCGATAACTAGAAGTATGGGATATTTGAAGTCGTGTTTTTACGCCTTTTTAAAATGAAATATTAATGTAAATATAGGTACTTAAAGTTAAAAAAAATATGTCAGTCCAAGGAAAGCGTACCTTTTCCAGGTGGTAGATCGTTTATAAGTGGTGAGCAGGTAACTACTGTGGTCAACAGCAGCAGTACGACCGTCCGGGACCACGTCTCCATGGCTACTGATGTCGGAGCTGCGGTTAACACGGCACAAGCCGCATTGATGCGACTGCGCAGCCAGTGCTCAACTTATAAGCTCTATTCCAATGATATCGCATCGATGTATTTCGAGATGACTCATTTTTATAAGTGATTTGTTTAGTCTTTCGTGTTTACTGGTAAAAAAACGTGCGCTTAAATACTTAAATCTGGCGACGCGAAAATGACACTTCCTCATCCTGTATGCTATATAATTCTTCTTATACCGAGAAGACGGTTATATAGAGTGGTCCTATGTTGCCGTAACACTGTGGAGCCACAGGGAGAGTTCTGCCTCTCCTGGTTTCCGGTGCGGTCTTTGGAGATCCCGGAACCCTCAGTTATTGCACTTGAGGTTGACCACCGAGAGGGTTTTAGTAGATTAAATCCCACATAATCTTCAACACTCTAGTATTCTGTATATCGAAGTCCGGGCTTATGCATTTCTAAAGATCTAGACTCTGCAAAAGCCTGTCAAGCATTTTGAAAAAAAAAATCACATTTTTGAAGCAGAAAAACTACAAAAAGTCACATGCTTATAATCGGCAATAGGAATTCTGAAGCCAGTGCATCTCTAATAACACGTCATCGGGGTTTTTGTGTTTGTTTTGGAACCAGAATGACAACCTTCTTCTTGACGTAGTGGCGCCATGACCGGTCATTGCCTCTCAGTTGCAGTTATATCATAATACGATAAAAGTAAATGTTTCTACATGTATTTTGTAATTAACTAAATTAGTTTTACTATGTTATTTTAGTTTACAGTTTTTTCTGGTACATTTAAGAAAAATGTTTCAAATATCAATTATATTTTAATTAACATATCTCATGTCAATGACCTGAACAATTTTTTTACTAATAAGGAATGTAATGTAATGTTAACCATGTTTGTTACTACGTTAGTTGCATAGTTTATACCCAATGATGTTTTCTTCACTTAATTCAAGGAAAATGAAACCATAAAAGTAAATGTTAAGGAAAACAATGAAAACCGTCGTAAAACAAAAAGACCTTTGTCAGCCGGATTTATTGATTGTAAGAAAAAGGAGGTTTCTAAAGTGAAGACAACCAATTCCCCAAAACGATCATTGTGCAGGCATGAAAATCTAATTGAAGAATTAAAAGACACGAATGAACGAGTAAAATCTCTAGAATTATTAAATGTACAACTTACAGAAGACAATAAACTATTCAGGAAAAAACTAGATCAAATTAACAATGACAAACATATCGCAGAGTTAAAAGTAAATGAATGTGAAAAATTTATTCATAAGCTGTCTAAGGAATATGAAAATAAAAATACGGAATTAAAATCAATAAGAGATTGTGAGACTCATATTAAAGCTGAATTGAATAAAGAGAGAAATGAAAGAAAATGTTTAACTACTCAACACGAGAAAGATATTATAGTTATCAATGATTTACAAAGACAAGTTAAAGAAATGGAAATGATTTTAAAACGTAAACATCCTGACTCCGTCTCTGCTTTGATTGGTGAGTAAAAGCTTAAAGCTATTGTATCATTTAAAAGCTTATTAAGTTAAAACAATCGTTGTATTTCAGTGGCATCAAAATCATCGACTGTTGAAGATAACAAAAAGAAATTGCTAGAAGAACGAATTGCACGACTGGAGCAGGAATTAAAAGATAAAGAAAATCACTTCCAAAGTATTCTTGTTACATTACAAGAGAAGTTTAGTGATATGAAAAATAAATATGAGAGCCATATTATTGACGTCGAAAGACAATTAATGGAAGATCGTAAAGTTAATACAGACCTTAAAAATAAAGTCAATAAAACTAATCTTAAAGATTCTTCGGTTCAAACGGTGACTGTTAACCGACATACAGCGGGAACTCAGACGTTTTCAAAACCAGATAGAGCATCTTCTGCGGTTAGCCGAATATCACAAAACTCCACTTTATTTTTGAACAAATTAAAAGAAGACAGTTATCTCATAGCCACAATAAAAGGTTTGCAATCCGAGTTGACTGTGAAGCAACGCACAATCTCCAAAATTAATAGAGAAACAGAAGAATTGAAAAAGAACTTACGGAATTTGCAAAAAGAGAAAGAAGGTAAGTTACAATTTCATTAATAGTGAAAATATTTAAACGACACCGACAATACAATGTGTAATTGCATATTAATTTAATTATTACTATCTAAAAGTTACAAATGATCCTTAAATTATAAAATCCTTTTTTCAGTGTTGGCGAATTTACATCCACAAAAAAGGACACCCTGTAAGCAGGCCAAATCTGTCGAGAATATTCTAGCTAAAGTCACCAATGAGTTCGAAGCGGAACTTTCTGAAGCTAGAAAACAGAAGGAAGTTCTTGCACAAGAAAAGTCAAGCTTGCTAGATTCGCTCAAACGAACCAATGAAGAGTTTATATTGTTGAAGAAAAAGCGTATACAAGACGTAAGTATTGATACAATAATTGCAATACTTTTCAGTTCAGAATTATTCTAATTGGCTAATTTTTTTTTGAAAAATGAGTTTTTCAATTTATTTTCTTACAGCTTCATACTTTACAATTAGCACACGAAAAGGAACTAATGCAAATGAATATGCAGTTATATCCGTTGCAAGAAGAAATTAAGTTATTGAACCGGACGGTCGAAATCCTACAAGAACGCGCCAGGGCCGCCGATGAAAAGTTGCGATGTAACGGTAAGAGAGAGATAGACGTCAGGGCTGGTGGCGATAATCTCACTTCTAACCATAGACGTTGAATTTACTATTTAGAATATCAAAGTGCATTAATAGGATAAGTAAACGAACACATCTTTATACAAGGAAAGAAAGAATTTTTTTTTTCATTTTATGTTCGTAAATATAATTTTATTTAATGTATAGATATTCCGAAATGATGTTTTAGTGTTTTTTTAATAAGTGTCTTTGGTGATTCCTTAAAGCATTTTCACAATGTATAGTTTTATTGTAGTTTTAAAATTTATAGTAATAATGCATTTTGAGGCTTATTGGGACCATTGATGATGGCTATGATATATACAAACATAAAGTGCCCTTGGTTTTTTAGACGGTTATTTAACGTCGCACAAAATTGTAGGCCTAAAAATGTGCTTTTAACTGTTCTCACGTAAAACATTTGCACATAAGCGTTTGTTGTCTCTATTTTTTTCATAAATAATGATAGAGATGACACATGTTTTTGTGCAATTGTTCTGTGAAAATTAACGGTTGTTTTAACAGCCTCGTGACATTTACGTCTAGTCAATATTTTCATGAGATTTTTACTCTACGAAATAAGTTATTGTTGCGGTGCCTTAAACGTGTTAATTAAATATAAGTATTAAATAAAAATAGCCTTTTATTTATACTAAAATGTTCCAACATAACTTAATCCATATTACTCCGTACTTAACACAGGTATGCGACTTCTTCATAAAAATGTCTTTATTCAATTCAACTTTTCGTATTTAGCCTTTTTGTCACGCACAAAGTTCGACAACCTTTGGTAAAACGGTGCAAACATTTCTTCCTTGGTTTATTTATACTCCAATTTAAAATCGATTGTTTTTGGTTTATTTGGTGCCAGTACGTAATTTAAAAAAATACAGATAAAAAAATTAAATTAGAAAAATAGTTACGCAATAATTCAATCATATTTTGTTTTTTTTTTCAAACTGTTTTAAGTGATGACATTTACAAATACTCCACCATGTTATTGAGGAAAAATTTCCATTCATTAGTTATCTCTAGAAAATACTAGTCGATAAGTTAATAGGTTTCTCGTCCGCCCCAATTTCACTGGACTTACGGTGCTAGCTTTTAAAACAAGTTACGGTAAAAGCTTGTTAAACGAGTCGCGTATTCACATAGAAATTTAAATTTGATATCAAAATGATCATTTAACGATTATGCACAAGAAATGCCTACTCTCTACATATAGGTTTTCCACATAAATGCAATACATTGCAATGTGATGATCAGAGACTTGATTAAAATTGTTCTAGTTTGACTGTGCTCCTGAAGAGGCGATCGTGGTTGAAACATTATTTTAAATTGTAAATGACATCTCGTTAAAACGATATACAAACTTGATAATACGTATATCAATTGGTATGTCTGCCTAAAGTAAGAGGAATTAAATAAATAATTTATTTAATATCTCGGTAACCGGTTGTCTGATTCATTCAATTACAATCTTTGCGATAGAATACTAATAGCCTAGAAATAATAACGTCCTATGAACTTTAATTTGGAAAAAATATGATAGTTGTATACCAACCCGCACTTGGCCAGCGTGGTTGACTAGGGCCTAGTCACCCCTTACGTAGGGTAGGCTCCGAGCCCTTCAGTGGGGACGTATAGTGAGCTGGTGATAATGATGATAGTTGTATGTAAAAGTTATTTTACTTTTTTAATATTATTGTGGGGCAAACGAGTAACCGCTACCTGAATTGGCAACACCAGAGCGATCGTCGCTCATACCTTTAATCGACTGAAGGTACAGAAAGAGGATAATTCCTCTTCCTAAAAGAACCCTGTTCCACCAAATCGACCATTCCCATCTTATTCTTATACCTAACAAAAGGGTGAGGAGAAAAGAACTAATATCAAGTCTCCAGCACACTTATCAGACAAAACGCGGGCTTATTTCTACTTCTCGCCAGTCTTGTGTTCGTAGTATAGCACCATGCGCGCCTGCACGTGTTTGCATTAGTTATAGCGGGCTCTACCACTGTTAAAATATCCATTAATTAAATGCAGTTAAACCAGTTTGTTATACGATATTACTTTAGTCTTTCCCATTCCTTATTAAATATGGTATCGTGTGATAAATACATAAACCATTATTACAGATCTTAGATTGAAACGGAATGAACCGTGTTGTCAGTAAAACCAATGGACCGTGTAAAAATTAGTCCGTTACATTTTTTGTAAGATACCATTACTATTTAGTTGTAACGCTTTAACTGTATTTTTAACTGTGAGTGGTTTATTTCTCTGAGTGATCCTCACTCAACATAAGTGACAAACTGAATTCCAAAGAAAAAAAACGTAAACGTACGTAACGTGCCTTTTCGTCGATCAACGTCGTCCTCAAAGATCAATCACACCATTAGAAGTTGCTATTTTGCCAATTTAAAAGAACATTTTACAAAACATTTTGGCTCTATTAGGCAATGTGCTGTCAAAAATTTAGGTAATAAAACATTAGGACGGTTCTACAATGACATTTTTAGGTAATGGTTTCGAGTGGTTATGCGATTTTCGACATTTTTTTAGTAGTAGTAGTTTGTTTTCCTCTTTGCAGTGGTAATTCTTATAGAAATAATAAACATGAATCTGTTGTCAGGTATATGTTTATTAACATAGTTATATACACTTTAATAGTATTTTTAAAATAGAAACATATTTAATATTCAATAAACAAAATTAAAAAGAAAACGTGGCATGAAATAAAATGTGATGATCACGGCTAAATCCTGGCAGTCGCCGTTACGGCTTGTAAAAAACTATATACAGCAACTCAATATACAATTATCTTTTTGTTGCTCAAATATTCCTTTAATATATATTTATCACAAGTAATGTATTAAACATAAATAAATTATATGTCAACTCAGTGTCTCGTTTAGTTATTCTTTCAAGTATATAAAAAACAATGTCAAACAATTCACTATCTGATCACATGGTCCACTGTTGTGCTTCAAACGCAAATCATAGTTTTACCATTACGTTTGTCTCGTAACCACATCAGACACCATCTTACACAAATCCATGTCAACGGACGACATATACATGTCTGGTTAATTTCGTCTTCTAATTAAAGTACGTAAGTTTTTTTTATTTCGATACACTATTGAGAAGCATTCACAAAAGTGACCGGACACAAAAGTATCACCTCAATCATGAATATCACTCACAAATTTATTCATCGATAATATTCCATGCAACAAATCCGTTACTTAACAAGATAATTCACATTTTCCACTAGTTCATGAGACGTGTAGAACACTTGGATCCTGGGCTAGTCCGCATCGCCATTGGTCACTGTTAACGGTTCCTCTTCTTCATTATAGTCTAGAGAGAGTACGGAGGCTCGTCTCCGTTTGCCGCGCGGTGCGTCGCTGCACTCGCTGCCCGAGTACGCGCGCTTGTCCGGCGAGCATGCTCTGTTGCCGTTCACCGCGGTGTGCGCGCGCAGCTCACGCTGCAAGAACAACACCGTGCTTTGCATACCTTCCACATCTTCATCTAATTCTTGTAGGAACTCATCTAACTCTGAAATACCATATACAGTGTGTTAAGTAATGTCACTTATGTTAACCCTTTAGTATTGGCAACCGGACACAACCTTCAATCAAAACTGATGTTTTTAAATTCTTCTTTTTACAATTTTTAAACTATTCTGACAAATTAAAGAATGCAAGGAAATCAACTACATTTTAAACTTAATTTTAATAAAAATATAAACATAAAACACCAAAAAATATCTACTTTTGAACAGTCTACTATCCTTGAAATTATCTGTGAAAAATGTAGCAAATACATTTAATTATTTTAGAATGTACCTGATTGCGATTTCTTTACTTCCTCACTAAAACTCTTCTGTAACGCAAGATCACCTTCAAGCTTAGCTATCCGGCCACTCGAGGTCATCCTGCCTAGGTCTTCATTCTCCTGATGCAAAAGTCTACATTTAGCCATCAGTTTCTTCCCTGTATTTGAGTCTGGAGTGAACTTCCACGCTGACAGTTCGTTCTGTGTCTCCTCTAACCTCGCCTTTGTCGAAGTTAGCTCTTGCTTTAATCTTAATATTAACACATTTACAGCCGGGTCTAGAAGTGTCGGCCGACCTTGGAGACTCGCATGTGATGATTTCAATTCGTTTATTTGACTCTGAAAAACATATTTTACATGTTTTTTAACAATAATTATTTTCAGATTAAATAATTTTCTTAAATATTGAGTGATATGTTTCTTACGACACGAGAATTTAAAAGATCTAGCTAGTTTTTGATGTATAGATAGCTTTTTAGGTTATCTTCAAATCAAAATTTCGTAATCGAATTATTAAAATCAAAAGCAATGGAAAACATATTTAAAAAAAAATTACATTGCTTTTATTTATAACTCATTGATATACCAACATACAATATGTTTGATTTAAATTATAACTTACTACGTAATCCTGAATTTCTTGTTCCTTAGCAGCTAATCGCCTAACAAGTACCTTCTCTCTGTGTTGTGATTCTGCATATTGTTGTTTACTCCTATCTTCTATCTCTTTCGCTTTTTCCAAACTTCCTGTACAAATTAATACATTGCATTAAATTAAAAAATAATACGAGTTTTTAATGAACCCCTTATCTTTAAAATATCAAAATTTTACTGAGATTTTTTTGTAACAACAATAATTTTTTAACATTTTAATTTTCCTAATAATTCGGCATTTACTTCATTTCTGTTAATTGTACATACATTTCTTAGTAATACTTAAGAAGTCCTTTTAACCCTAAAATACACTCTTATTTCTAGTACTTACATATTATATTTAAATAATATTTAACCAAAATCGACAACACCTTAACTAAATACATTATCTTAAAAAGTACAATTAAAAAACTAAAATCATATTTATCAACAAAAAATTTACTGGCCTTTCTATTAATTTGTCATTAAATTTCAAAAGTCTGCAAATATTAACATAATGAAAATAATATATTTTGCTTATAAACCAATTAAAAAAAATCTAATAGTTAATAGATGTTGCAAGTAAATTTTACTTCATTGTAAACATTTCAATTAGGAATCAATTACCTTTATTTTAAAAACTTTTAAAGCAAAACAAGTCCAGTGCGGTCTTGCCTTGACTGTCAAACAAGTTAAGAATTTTTCAACACAACTTAAATTGTTTTTATCACTACATTACTTCGTTTAGATTTTAATATGAGTTACTTATTCTTAACCATACTGTATGTAGAGTTCTCAACAAAGGCCATGGATAGTAGAACATTATTTAATATTTTGCACAATTTTACTTATACATGAAAATTAATGTTGACTTACACAGTTACCTTTGCTTATATATGTAATTATTTTTAGTTGTACCTAGACATTGAACACAATGAAGTGGATGACAAATTTAATTTAATTTTAGAAGAATGTTTTTTCTCTAACTCCGTTGAATATTAGCCATGCAACATTTCAATAATTCATAATTTCCACATATCATTCTTAAGGGTTTATTTGTATCTATCCATCCAATGAAAAGAGCTCATATTTCATAAGAGATATCTTATAAAAACTTTTCATTACTTGGACAGAGTTATTACTTTATTTGTATGTAATATTTTTGTTAAAATTAGTAATTTTCAATCTTTAACTTATTATCATTTTGCCTAAAACTTTTTTAACATTAGGTTATAAGCATGTTATGGACATGTTATGCGACGAGACGATGGGGACATAAACCAGAAAGTGTTAAGAATGAATGTGGATGGCTACAAAGGAAGAGGAAGACCGAAGAAAGTATGGATGGATGTGTGAAAGAGGATATGCTTAAGAAGGGAGTGGATTCAGATATGACGGCTGATAGAAATGTATGGAAGAGTAGCACATACTGTGCCGACCCTCCGTAAGGGATAAGGGCAAGTTGATGATGATGTAAAAAGCAAACAGTTGCTGGCTGTAAAATGTGATGATTATAGTCCAATGTTAATAAGGTAGTTACTTTTGTTTTTGGATAAAACTATATTTGAAATTATAATGTAAGGTCTTACATTTAAAATGTAAGTAACAATTATGCTAAAATTGTTAATTTAGTCTATTTTATTAATTCATAATTCTTTTCTAACACTAATAGATAACTCAGCCACCCAGATAAGTTATATTAAGAAATTAACATAATTACAAGTATTTCAAATAAAATTATTATGTTAAAATAGTTAATTATATAGTACCATCAATATATGAAATAATGCTGACATTTTTCCAAGCTCAGCATTTAATTGGTATAGCTTAAAAACATAATTAAAACTATTGGCATAAGCCATTTCAATCTTTCAAACAGCTCATGCTAAGCTGCATGCACAGTAACGCCCCCCACATGGCTTTATAGCATGGTACAACTAAAATTATGTTCTACACATCAAATAATGTAGTTCCGAACTACACTGTTGGTGTAGTAATGCCTATTTAATGTTCTTCCTTAAATTTGAGTTTCCACTACTAAAACACCTTTACAAAACATGCTATTCCTCTCAACGACTGAGAAAATTAGATGTCTGTATAGTGGTTTGCAGATAAAAAAAAATCATGCCTTCAACTTACGCCTATAATATATATGCTAAACTCAGGCGGAAGGTGACAGTCATGCTTTTCATTGCACTGATGACAAATTTTGTACTGGCATTTCAAGTGAGAAGTTATAGTTAGATTCATATGAAGAACATTTATAACTTCAAGTATAGATACAGCCATAGATGTACAAGTGGATATAGTAGTAGTAGTAGGGGCTATGGTTTCTGCAACTCCACGGCCAGCAAATATTGTGTGTGAAGACAGGCCATGGATTATTCCAACCAACCTAGCACACCAAAGAACCCCAGCAACCCTTTAGTGTTGCTGGTGATCTCTCGGAGCAATCTCGGCAAACCAATACCTAACCCTGAATAGACATAATAATTACATTGTCACAATTAGAGAAAATGTGCTGTTTGAGTAAAAATGGCACAATTTAAATTATTTTCTTATGATCCATAATTTTATTTTCATAACCTACATATCTCTTATCTACATATTAGATTGTAATATCCAAACCACCATTTTCCTCTCATTAAGCATTAGAATCAATGTAACAAAATTATAGATAACATATCATAGTTTCAAAAATAATGTGTAATTGAAGATTGGTTAGCATTTAGTATGACTTAAAAATAATATTTGTCCATTCACCTTAAATTATTAACATTATCTACATAAGCATTATTTATCTACAACATCAATTATAATATACATTTTGTTAGTAGTAGTACTAATAAAACTAAAGCTTATAAATATATATACAATGACACATGCATTTGCAAGACATATTAAATAGTTTTGACCATGTACTAGATTTACAAATATTCTTTTTAAAATAAACATATTCAATATTTGATGATTTCTATGATCCATATAATGCACATTAAAAAATAATATGTTGCAAATAAGCATAATTGAAATTAATCAAGTGTTAATTTTATCTTTGCAACATATTCAATAATATCAAAAGACCAAGTAAAATAATACAATGATACATTTTTAGCAAACATAAAATTAAACCTTACAATTATAAATAAAGAAAAACATATTTACTTTCTCATGCTGGTAACTAGGAGTGTTATGTGTTATACTCCTGTACGATGATAAGATAACTCTGAAAGCACTGTTGTCACCGCTCCATGTTAACCTGGAGTACACACTTGAGCCCTTGCCGCAAAGATACATTGCACTTCCACTGATCACTCCACTTGATAAGCTCTGACACAGCATTACACCTTCTTCTGTTATAAAACTATCACCTAAGTACACCCCGAATCACATATCTTTTTTGATATAACTTACAATTCAACATCACAGTAACAATTCAAACATATTGTAACAGTATCACTAGATATTTTAGTTAAAGCATTGTCGATATAAGTAACTAAAAAAGTTTGCACAGATGAGGTCGCGTGTCGAACAGACGCCGACCACGACGCTACCAAGCCGATGTAACTTTGTCGTAAATACCTTCCAGCTGTTTGTTCAACGTTTCGAGATGGTCTATGTACAAGTCCTGGTTTGTCCACGCGGCGCGAAGTGACTCAAGGCTACTAGAGTCCAATTGATGTGAGGTCAACACCACTCGCGCTGGACTCGTGACGCCATCGCTCGCGCTCGCCGTCTCACCATGCCGATCTGTCTCCTCGGACATTGCACTCTTACAATAATGTAAAGATGATTCTCAACTGTAATGAAACAAATGCCATTAATTCCGTTACAGATATATAACAAGCATTAGCATTTTCATCCGTTATCAGAAACCTGTAACAATGACGCAAATAAACCTGCCACAACCAAAGAAGTATACTCACGAGTGTTACGTGTGTATTAATATTATAACTGTTAAACATTAAATAAAATTTTAAAAGTAAAAAAAAACACTATAAACTGTAACTTTTACTCGTATTTTATAAAGAAATTAAGCAACTTCTACACATTCGACGCCATTTCATCACGTAGCACTTGTTAATGTTGCCAGATGCAAATGCCACTTGTCATCAAAGATTATAAAATGAGTTTGCCAGGATTATGCTCAATGTTTACTACCAATATTATGATTTTACTCTCCATTTATTTTTTTGTTTAATTGAACACTGATTAGTCTATTTTAATAATTTATACACCAATATAAGACTTTTCTATCAACAAGTGGAACCGCCGCACTCATTTTTTTTATTATTATATCTATATGGTAATGCTTTGGAATATTTAACGACTAAACTTGTAAAATAAGATTGCTAGTATAATCTTAAAAAATATGGTATCACTTTCAGTCTTGTCCTGCATCATGTAATTTATCAGTAAACGTCAGACCGCAGTTAAAAGTGAATTGATATTAAGTAGTAAAGAATCTTGGATATAGGACTATGTAACTGTCTTAGGCTATCTTAAACTTTCAAGGGAATCCTTCAGATGTTGATAATAGTAATGATATTTGTAGGCGGGATTGAAAAAATCAAATTACTTAACATTTGATTTATTTTACTTCAAAAGGTATCATAAATATTACAACTAGTTGCTAATTAAAAAAAAAAATAAGCCCGTCAAACATTTCACTCGTCAATAGGCTTAGACATACATAAAACATACATCCTTTCAGTTGGGCCAGTAAAACAACTTTACAAATAAAATAAAACGAAAAGTCATTTGTAATTTTCTATTTACCTTACATCTAATTAATTAATACTTAACATCAAATTAATGTTTAACATTAACCGATTCTATAATTACAACTATATATTTAAAATCTATCATTGATTGCAATTGGAATAACTATATCACAATATGTACAAAGAAATGTTTGAATAATACTTATATCTATTAAACTGTCAATAAGGCCGCCACACTTCTTGATTGGAGGCACCATATAGTCCATGTTTTACATCATCTGACGCTTCACAACTTTGCACAAGTCCGCTCGTTTCTCCTGCACCTTGTAACTCCGTCGTTATAGAGATCCCGCCATCGATGTCACTAATTTTTATTTCGCTAGGGATGTACTGTTCGATATTATGTTTATCGGTAGTGCTGTGCAAATGAACGTGTATTTGATTCTGATTGACGGTTGAGTATAGATTAGGTAGGATCATTTGTGGATTTGGACTGATATACGGCGTATGTGATTGCAGGCATGTCGGATTGTTGTTTATATTATTGTATTGGTAATTGTTGTAATTGTAAGTGTTTGTTGGCCAGGAGTTGTAATAATTAGGTTCGCATCGGGGCTGTGCGGTCATAGGTGCTGGCGTGTGGTTGGTCAGAGGTGGCTGGTTGAGATCCGCTATCGCCGGGCCAGGTAAGCTTGGGCTGTTTTTGTAGCTCGTGCTCCCCGTCTGGAAGCCGCCGTAGTCCGTATGACAGAGTGGCATTTCAGGTAATACTGTAAACAAAGAAATTAAAAAATTACGTACGGCCATTGGAATAAATGAAAGATTCGGAACACCGATCTACTTTGGTTGAGTCAGGCTAACCAGTGTTCCGTGGTTACTAAATTAGGTACATTTTATTAATTTATCATTACTTTTATGCGACACTAGTTTTAGCCCGCGACTCCGTCCGCGTGGTATTAAAATAAAAACAAAACCAAGTAGCCTATATGACTGACCTTCTTCCAGACTATTCTCTACATCTATTCCAAATTTCATTGAGATCCGTTTAGCAGTTTAGGCTACAAACTCTAACAAACATCCATCTATCCATTCGTCCATCTAAACCGTCACAATTATAATATTAGTATGATTACATTATCTTACTTCCACTTGAGTAGATGACGCTTAACTGATTTAAATATTACATTAATCTGTGTGCCTGTTCTTTCAGATTTATAATTTATTAAACGTAATTTACCTGTAGGTATATGGATGGATGGATCCGGCTTATAGTAAGGAGGTTGCAAAGGTACGCTGCCGTACGGCGGGTAAACACTGGCTGTTGAGGGGTAACCAGTGTTCCACTCACTCGCGCCGAGAATGTTACCGCTGCCTTCTGAAAAAAAAATTAAAACGTTTTAAGATACTGAACGAAATAGTAAAAAAAATATAGTTCTATTGATAAAATTACTATGGCTTCGAATTTGACCTGAACTTAGCAGCAAAAGCATAGTTGTCTCGACATTATAAGATTAAACTTATTTAAATGTTTACAAGATTAATTAAGAATTAATATTCAATTAAAATCGTGTTTCTTTAATTAACAAGACTTATTGGGTCGTCTATCGGCCATTGTCAATGACGGATTTTTAAATGGAGGTCACGTGTGCGGAACTAGCGCCGCTCACGTTTCGGGATTGCCGGCTGATTCACACCTAAGCGCTATACAACGAAAGTGGGGTCAAGTATGTAACAGAAATTATGCATACAATCGTTATATGGTCGATGTTACCACTGTTATGGGTTCGATGTGCTTAAAAGTTTGTAATGGTGTCCACGAAGGTCGACACAGTATTCTAATATGGATTGAAATTTGGTCAAGGTCATTCAATGATCAACAAGGTAAGGGTCATCATGAGGAATCCACATTAAGTAAATGCTTAAACAATTATGCGTAGTAATTAATATGTTAATCCCCTTGGTGTTAACGCAGTGACGTATAGGTAATTAAGTTGGCAAATCAGTTAAAAAATATGTATTAGGAATTCTACCTGCGACGCTTAGCGGAATTCGTTCCGATTGTAACAAAGTGACAAATTCTTTTTAACAATATTTTA
Organism: Papilio memnon; assembly: GCA_003118335.3. Lineage (NCBI taxonomy): Eukaryota > Metazoa > Arthropoda > Insecta > Lepidoptera > Papilionidae > Papilio > Papilio memnon. The sequence goes on from LD688935.1 coordinate 931,135, forward strand.
TTGTTAGGCATTTTTATTAATAAACTATTATACAATGGGAAACAATATTATTTGAAATATAATATATAATTATATATCGCTAAAAATGATTTAAAAAAATTAACTAATGTTATAAAATATTTCACAACAATATTTTAATTATTAACGAAAATTCACAGAATGAAACATTTTCCTGTTGAACAATTGACTGATAAACACACGAAAATGTACAAACACAATTTGAATTTATTCATATTGCGTTTTTACATAAAATTTTATTGTCAGTCAAAAAAAAGAAAAGGGTAATGCACAAGTGGATTTTTACGATTTCTGCCGACACTGTTTTGAATAAATAAATAACTAAACTTTTAATTTATAACGTTATGTGTTTGACATAAAACTTCTAAATTACGTTTAAGTACAGCAAAATTTTTGTAGCTTCTTTTCACTTCTTTTTTTTAATAAAAGAGAAAACTTTTCTATGAAATTTCGGATGGATAGATGGATATTTGTTCCACGTATTTTCAAAACGGCTCAACGGATCTCTATAAAGCACAGATTGAAAACCATGTCCTGGAAGAACAAATAGGATACTTGCTAAGTTTTTTAATACCGAGCGGAAGAAGTCACGGGCAATAGCTACTACAATAATATTATAAGGAGGAAAGATTTGTATGTATTGAAATAAATCAAAAACTACTAGGTCGAATTCAAAAATTCTTTAACCATTAAAAGCTACATAACCACTGAGTAGTTACCTTTTTTATTATTTTTTTAATTCCACGCGGACGAAGTTGCCAGCAACATCTAGTATACAATAATTTAACAATGAAATGAATCAGCAAGAGTCGATATTGGTGACGTTTCAGGTTCTAGAGTCCGCAATGTATACGTGCCACACCTCGCGTGCCCCTCAAATATACATACAAAGCTTACAACTTACAACTGACCGAATTAACATAATCATTTTGTTTTAAACGTTGACTAACTGCATACAAATAACACGGGAATTATAGCCTCTATTTAAAGAAGTATAAGGTCGAAAGTAACTATGACTTGCAGATCACTATTCTGTTTTTATTGCAATATAGTAAATCCTAGTAACGTAGACATCGAATGTTGTGCTCAATTTGTTGAGATAGTAATTCAATGACTTACGCAATGAATCATAGTAAACATTTTTTTTCCTTACTATTAAGTCTATATTGCCGTTGACAAGCTGTATATTACTTGATCAATAATATTACGTAGTTACAATATTTATCCTTCGTTTTAAAATGTTTAAATTCCTATTAACCCTTAAAAGCCTGATTTTTTAAATCAAGTTAAATAAGTTTACCCTTTACTGTGTTACCTTTACGATATTTTTATATATTGTCTTTCCAAATTATCTTCAAAGGTTGTTTGCTA
>LD688935.1:968183-988346 GCA_003118335.3 Papilio memnon
AAATCTTTCATCTTTATAATATTAGTATAGATTATCGATCGATTGAATATTGGCTGCATTGTAATGCCAAATGTAACTCAATGTCCAAGTTCAGTACAATTAAATATAATTGAATATTTATTTCACCCCTTACGTAGGCCTCTTAGTGAGGACGTATATTTGACGACATTATTAATTTACTTATATTATTGTTGTACGATTTTCCTCAATTATCACTAGACAATTTACTGGACAATCGTATTATTACTAAAGATTCAATTATTTTCATCAAACAGAGAAGATCAAACAACTTCCGGCGGCGGCGGGATCATTTAAATATTCCTAAAGCGATTAGTGACGGACGTAAACAAAGAAGCGGCGCGTGTGTGGTATTATCGGAGGCTGCTAATTATAGGGCGCAAGCGGCTCATTCTTTGCATGTAAACCTATCTTTATATTTGACAGTACGCTAATCTCTTGGGCAATGTAAACTCAATATCACAGTGATTAGTTCCGATATTTTACCCACTTAATTAATAATAGGGACAGTAACTTAACAATGGAAATAATTATAATAGGTGGACATATGAGTAAAAGTGACTTTATAAAATCAAAATTATTCCATCTTAGTACTTGCCAGAAAATAAATGCACCCCTGTTAACATAACTACATGAAGTTTATATTTCTTTTTTTCTTATATAAAATAGCGGCTTTTAACATTATAGGTTATGAAAGGGTATCAACAAGGAAGTTCCATATTTAGTTGAAATTCGGAGATAGTAATTTAAGAAATTGAATATCTTATTTTTTACCATTCGTAAGAAGAAACAAATATTTTTTTAAAATGTCTTACTTAAAGTTAATAAAGTAACGATTTCTTACAATTTTTCAAATTCTAATAATTAAAACATTGCCATCTTGTGTCATATTCATTAAACATTGTACACTACCGGAAACATTTGCAAACGAAATCAAAACGTCAAGAAGAGCGCCATCTGTTGTTGAAAAATTGCACTGAGAAAAAGTTCGCTAAATCCACTGTAGAACAATAGATGGCACTGTAGTCAAAAAGTTGTACGACCAACTTAAATCTTCATTTTTATCCCGAAATTGCAAAAGGTGGAGCTACTTGTATGGCAAGTTTTTTTCAAAGGCCTTCAAATTTTTTATTCCTTCTTCTTACGAGTATATAATGAATTATAGAATTGAACATGTATAACAAAAAGATTGTCCTTAAATAATTTAAATTTACTTAATAAAGTTAACTCAAAGAATATGAAGATAGACAGGATCATTTTCGACGACTTAACATTTACAATTTCTACATTTATTAAATGTAAAAACGTACTTTCTCACGATTCTAAGCTCAAGCTAGCTTATTGTACCTAGAACTGACTGTATGACTATTGTTCAATTCCTCCGATGGAAAAAAATTCTCACATAACATCTCAATTATTTTCAATATTGTTTAGGGCGTGTAAATTTTTTATACAAATATATTTTACTATCATTTCTTACAGATACGGCTTGTCCATTCAATACAGATTGCATAAAGAAGTTTTAGGTAAAAGTAAATATTTGGATATTAAATCAAAACATTTTCAGGGCCCGGGCGCGGTCACGCCCTCTGTTGGACACAATAACCTCTGAGCGTTACCAAACTGCAAATTGTTATTTCCACGCCATAAACTTTTCTAAAAGTCTCGAGCGAAGAATGCGATCACCTCCCGAACTATTAATCTTCTTTCTATGAATGAACGTAACTGACTTTCGAGGAAAGGGATTGTGTAAAGAGGCGACTTTATTCATGTTTTTTTTTTCTTTAAAATAACACATATATACGTCAAATTGTCTAAGTTACAATTTTAAATGTCGAGTATATCTAGAATTTATGCATATATGTTTTCTGGATTATTTTTTCAAATCAGAAAATGTCTAAATCCAATATACTAAAATGCTGGTTAAAAATATTGATCCTCTACAGGATAGATTTAAATTTAAAAAAAAAATAGGATTAAAATACCATAACGTAAACAATTTTGTACTTTGACATTAGCTGATATTTCTCTAGAATTTCCTAGACTTAAAAAAATATCGAAACATGTCGATAAATCATTGTTACCATCGACGAGTCTTTTTTTAAGAATGAAAGATGGCTGACAGTAAAATCAGCGCGATTTCCAAACGCCTCTGCTTTAGCGATCATCGAGGGCACATTGTGCGCCGCCGGGGTTTGCCATCAACATTACACCATTTATTATCAGATAACTGAATGGCTTGTCGCATCGCGCCCAAACAAAGCTTTCTGAGGTATAACGCAACCAGCCTTACTTGACACATGAGTTTGTATGGATTGGCAATTTTTGTCATGCAATTCCTGTACTAAGGGAGCCGGGGAAGGTCAGTGCTTGTTGGTGAACGCGTTATAATGCGTTTAATGGCCTGTAATGAATGGCATAACATCTATAAAGCTACAATACGGCCACTCGAACAAGCCCCTGTATAATAATGCTTGATTTATTGACCGTCGCCGCGGATTCGGGTTTGTTTTGCACGTGTCGTTAGGAGTGTGTTCAGTCCCACAGACAAAATTCAGAAGATTCTCATGTCTAGAATAAAAATATACTTTATAGTTAAGTTAGATTTTTAAATGAAATGCTAGTCTATTTGGTAAATTAAGTAACTTAAAAAAAAGGGATTTTAAATAATATGACATTGTCGTCATTAGACAAGTTGAAATGGCAAAGTTATAGCATACTAAAAATCCTTGTCAGTTTTTCTATTGATAACAATATAAAAAAAACGTCCAGTAGTCCCGGTTTCTTACAAAGCGCAGACAGATGTCTAAATTCCTCGCTCCTATACTCGAGAGTCGGATAAAAAGTTTAAAAACTTTATTCACAGCGAACAACACCTACGTAACAAGCGGTATTGTGTGCGATTAGACAAAGGCGGTATTAATGTGACGTGAAATCACTTCAAAGGTATAATACACTTAGGGGCATGTTCGTCGCTTTTTGTCAAAATACGACGATACGGTTCATTGAATAGTGAAAAGTAAAAAACGACCGCGGGGCACCTTGTGTGTGCAAACAGCTAGAGGTACTACGTATTTTGTAGAGCTTTTTAAACTTAATATATAAAAAGACCAGTCCGACAGATGGTTTTAAGACATGTTTGATTTTATATAATATCTACGTGCAAACAAAATCCTTTACTTGCCACATTATTTTTTTATTATAACTTCTTATGAATTAAATTATTTTAGGAACTTCTCCATAAAAGTTATTCAGAACAGTGGTACATGGGTATTCAGAACATACAACAGTGGTAGAGCCCGCTTTAACATCTTAGCACGAATGAGTCGGCTCGCCCGGTGCAATACCACGACCACACAGAAGACAGGCGTGAAGCGGAAGCAATTTCGCGTTTCGTCTGATGTGTGGTGTCGGTGGCCCAACTTTATTCCCTTTCCCGTTCCACCCTTTTCTTATAAGGAAAGGATTTGCCGGGAAAGTGGATTTGACGGTGGAGAAGACGCATAGGAAGGGGAAATATCCTCTTTATGTGCGTCTCCTCCTCCGTCGATTAAGGGTAGGTAACGCATCTGCAATTGCGGATGTCTTTGGGCAGCGGTCGCTTCTTCATTTCGGTGGATTTAGGTGGCCGCTTGCTCGTTTGCCACCTTATTGTATTGTAAAGAAAAAAAGTTATTCAGAATTTTGAGCATTTAACCTAGAAATCAAAGTTATATGCAAGAATTGTTGTCTAGTGTCTCTTTATTGCTCGTATTTTTAGCACTAAGAACATGACGAAAATTGTCAATGGCGATCCATCCGTAAAGTTTATGTGTTTTGTCCAAAAGAGTAGAGCATTTAAAAAAGTATATTAACATATACAAATAGTTATATATGTGCATGATTCGTATATTGAGCCGGGTCAGCCACACTAATCCCCGCGCTGGTCACACGGCTGAATAGTTGTCAGCGCGCGATAGAAACGTATAGTATGGGCGCTCACGTCGCGCGGACGCAAAGGGCAGTCGACCACAGCCCATAGACCGTAGCCTTTCAATAGCACAATACTTTTTGTCGCCAACATCGCTTACGTTTCGACGTTAATATCTTGTTAGTTTGATTTATGCGATTGAATAGTTAAGATGTAACTTTACGTAGGGTTGACACCTTGATTTGGTATCTCAAACGTTATTTGTATTAAATTACCTTATAAGTAACAAGACAAATCATGACGCGACCTACAAGACGAATCATGGGTATTTATTTTTTAAGACTATCTTCTTGTTTATCTTATAAATATAATTTAATTTGAAATTAAAATATCGTATTTAGTAATGTCCGGTAAATAAAAACCTTTTCTCTAGATTTAATTTAAATTGTTCATCGCTTTTTAATCTCGGACGTGGCAGCCCTGGCTACTGCAGTCTTTGTTGAAAGCAAGGTTTTGTTGATTTGGAGAAATATTGTGCGAACAGAATGTTTCCTAAACATTTTGAATGAAATGATTTCACGGGTTTTTTATTCAAAGTACGTAAATGACTTGTGGCCATTTATACTCCATTTGAGTCGAGTGTAGATGATTAACGATGTCTTTTGCGTTCTGAAACATACATTTATTTAACATATAATTCACATGTTCCACGAATATTAAATGGTTAAATTTCGAATGTTGAAGAACTGAGAAATATTCGCCATACTTTTTCTAAAATGGCATAAAATATTCATATTCATAATATATCCCTGAAAATGAGTAATTGAATGTAGAAGGTGATTTAGATGGGCATGTTGGTAGAATGGGCACTGGATATGAGTTTTGTAGGCTTTGAAAGTGAAAGGAGTGCTTGGGAAATACCTGCAGCTTATTCGTGGTATGTACTGGCGAGTATGTACATCCGGTCCGATGCTGGCGATACTAACATGTTCGGTGTCTCGGTGGGTTTACACCAGGGGTGAGCTTAAGCCCGTATCTCCTCTTGGTAATGGATGCTCCGAAATTGAGAAACAAAAAGGTCAGCATGGTATGGACATGATATGCGACGAGAGGATGAGAAACCAGAAGGTGTTAAGATTGAATTTGGATGCCTACAAAGAAAGGGGAAGACCGAATAAAGCATAAATGGATTGTGTGACAGAGGATATGCTTAAGGGAGTGGATTCAGATATGACGGCTGAAAGAAATGTATGGAAGAGCAGCACATACTGTGCCGACCCTTCGTAGGGACAAGGACAAGTTCATGATGAGTGTAAATTTTTCATTGGTTGTTTATAGAATTTTTGAGTATTCCTAAATATATGGTAACATACAATACGATAGTGTAAATAAACGTAGTCTATTGCAAATATAAAAAGAAAATTGAGATCAAAGTTCACTTCCTCTGAGCAAAATCTTATGCCGCAGTTAATTCTGTAGCGACTTTATGTCGCGGAATATCGCTTCCCCGACTTTGCCCAATAAAGGGTAAGCCGTGATCCGTTCAGTAAACAAAAAAGAACAAGGGAAGGTTCACGCGGGCCGCGAGACGACGTAACGAGTAAATCACGGGTAAGCCCCAATACGCGGCGCGCCGCCCGACTCTGCTCGCTTAAGCCCCGTAACCCCTTTAAGTTCACCTTCCGATATCCGGAATAAACGCGACGTGTGCTTTATTGAAGGTTTTAGGGTTCCTTTTGGATTGAAAGAATTTTCGTTGACACTTTTTCTTTTAATATTAGATTAGCAACGATCTCTTAACTTTGGTTATATTCAGATAACGTTGTACTGGGTTTTTTATTTACTTGTCATTGATATTTAACTAAACTTTTCGGTAAATAAATACTGTCTATCTTTGCCTAATATACGATCTATAAAGTTATTTTTTTATTGCGCACATTAGCGATATCCGCTCCCCTAGAAAAAGCATAATTTAATAATTTGAAAATATTATGTAATCACAAGCTACGGTTATGATGCAGAAAGTTTTATTTTTGTGATTTTATCATTTCTTTCGACCACATCCGGTTTTAAACGTTACGCTGACAGTTGCACAAGATATATCGGCGCATGCGCAACTTTTTTATCTTTTTAGGATACTTTGGGTGAGATAAGATCAAAGTATAGCATGCGGTGTCTGGCCACGAGACTGTTACAACATATTTCCACTGTTAAAGAATTTCTGTAACACTTAGGTTTATTATAGAATTTAAAAATAAATTTATAGAATGTAAATTGGATAAATAAGTAAAACTGTTAGAAGTTTAGTTATTGATAATGATACCAATATGTAAATCAACTATTGATTTATCGTTTTCCGATACCTAATATGTATTTTAATTCTAAATGCTACTTCGGAAGCTTCTATGTAATGAATACTTATAATTAAATCGCTAGGTTGAAATAATTAACTTTTTCAGACAAAAATTATGGACAATTTTATAGGTGACCAATACAAAAAGATATAGGTAATAATGTTACTCTTACTAATATCATAAATGCGAATGTTTAGATGGATGGATGTTTGTTAGAGTTTGTAGCCTAAACTGATGAACGGATCTCGATGAAAATTGACATAGATGTAAAGGATAGTCTGGTAGAACTCATAGGCTACTTACTTTTTTTAATTACACGCGGAAGAAGCCGCAGGCGAATAATAGTCTAATCATATTCTGTGTATGGCCTTGGTATGGTTGAAGTGAACGAGGAGAAATGAAGCGAGTCGAAGTTGTACGTAAGGGAGGGCTATTCACGCGCTGACCCGCGTCACCGAACTACTTTTCGGAACAGCCTTTACACAAATTGATTTTAAATGGCGATTTATTTCCGCCCCATATCGCCGATCCGATCTTCCTATGAGTTTTATGGGCGGCTTTACGTGGGGTTAAGGAAGTCTGAGTTATAAAACGGTTTATTTCTTTTTCAGGACGGTAGCTAACCGTCCCCTAATTATGTCGGATCAAATACGACCAAGTCCTTCATTTGGACCATTGGAAGGGTTTGCTAAATTAGTCCAATACGTAGCGGTGGAAATTACGCAGTAATAGGAACATTAGAAAATCGTTTAAATTTCAACATTTTTCAATGACTATGTCTAAAAAATTTATTGCGATATTGCTAAGAGTTGTGTGGAAATTGTGATATCAATTGATGTTTAAATTTTTAGTGATGTACTTACAAGATTTTTGCTGAATTGACATTATCGATTATTATTTACGATGTTAAAAATCGATACGGTGTTTCTTATCTTTTTAATTTTTGTGTCACTATTATTTGAATAGTTCACTAAAACAAAGGTTTTATGGTGAACGAAACATGTTTTTTAACTTTTTCAATACATAACGGGGTTTTGGAAAAGTTGGAGAGTCCGTTGGTATTTTACCCTTTTGCGAATTTGTGCAAATTACTTTATGAGGCCGCTTTGAATGCGAGTTGCGAGTTTTTTGCCGATGCCGTTTACAACTGCAGCGAGATGGAACGCCCGTTGAAAAGTCAACTTTGTTCGACCGTTTTCGAATGGTTGCAGAATTACACCGCTTCTGTAGTTAACATTGCAATTTTGTATCGGTCGGTTTATACGAATAAATAGTAACCCTTCGATGGCGGCGCGTTTGCCGCCGAAAGGTTTAGTTTTATTGCCGCCGACTTTCTTTTACTACCCTTTCATAATTGTTAGGGTTGAGAAAAAAAATGGCGAAATCGATGTTTTACGCCCAGAAATGTATTGTTTTCTTTTTAACTGTTTGCGAATTTTTGCCTAACTATTTGCAATAACCATTAAACTGCATTGTTTATTTACTTTTTTAAAAACATAAATGACAATTTACAACTGAACTTTTAGAATAAATGTAGACGAAGAATATGTTTTAGTATTCATTGTTGGACGATAAGAGTTACCGTTAAAAACCATTCGCAAATATTTATGATTTCTTAACGTAAGAAGTGAAGAGATCTTTTAGTTGCCTATAAGATTTTGCAATCCATCCAATCAAATAACTAACATTACGGGATATTTATACATGGAGCATAGTGATGCTGGTGATGGGTTGTGACCCATTTTAAACCCAAAAATCCTAATTGAAATATCAATTCAGTGACATTTAGAGATGTAATAAATTCATACCCAGCGGGGTCCTTACCTTCCGGAACGGCATTACTAAAGAGCACTTTATTTCTTTGCTTTTTTTCGTTATTGATGCATCTTCGATACATTTGCGACCGCAAAAGGCATACAGCGGGGGGTGCGCCGACTGACGACATTTTTTCAACTTTCCCAGTAAACCTGTCGATTGAGATGTCACTAGATATAGACGTACTAAGTACCTTTTATACAACGAAATGTAATAAAGATAACGTATTGTGGGTGCAATGTTTTTTTAAACTTTGTACAACTTACTTACTTACACAAGTATAGTTAGGATGGAATCTATTTTATGCGTAAAATGATATGTTTAAAACAGTTTTTAAAGAAATTTTATGAATAAAATTCATGTGTGAATAAAAAAAAAATATTTCACACATAATACAACTAGCTTTCGCCCGCGACTCCGTCCGCGTGGAATAAAAAAAGTGAGTAACCTATGTGTTCTTCGAGACTATCGTCTACATATATACTGTTACGAGCGTGGGGGATAGAGTTAAAACACTTGCACTATCACTCCGCGGTCACTTAATCTTCTTCGCAATTCGCTCAGGACTTCTTCTACACAGTTCACTTTTCACCATCAGACTACCCCGAGTCACTGCTGACTCCCCTTATATACCCTGAATTTCGATCTTCTTTTCGTTATTCATTTGTCATTTTATTCCAGAACTTTCTCGATAGTCCGAATTACATAAACTTCATAATGGAACATTCTCAATGCCATTTCGAATATTCTAGACATCTTTTCGCGAACGTCATTTTCGCTACTTGCTGCGATCGAACATTCTAGAAACAACTCGATTATTCTTCGGATATGAATTTTGCTACTCATCAATAGATGACGTCGCGACAATACCAAATATCATCGAAATTCATTCAGCCGTTTAGGCTACAAATTCTAACAAACATCCATCCATCTAAACTTTCGCATTTATAATATTAGTATGATATGTATTTTATACTTCGATGAAATTTGACACAGACGTAGAACATACTACTTATTAAGTTATTTTAAATTATTTTATTATAATTATTAATTATTATTTTAAATTAATGAGTGCGGTGTTCTTTTGTTATTTATAAATAACACATTTTGGAACACTAAAGGGTAGCCGACTCTAATCAGAGAACATAACCGTTTATTTTTATGTGCTTCGGGAAGCATAGAAGGACAACCCCGCCCTCCTAGCCTCGTACAGACCGCCGAACTATTTTTGTGTATATTAAAAGTTTACTGCATTTAAATGGTTGACTATTCCGATGAACGTCTGAGCAAGACGTAATTTAGTGCATAGCTACGGCGGTATCGGAAATAATCGCCGACTAAATGCAGTCCAAAATTAGGGTAACGAAGTGGCAAATAAGTGTTGGCTTACACAACGTTAAAACTTCTACAATCTTTTGATTGATTAATATCGTAAAAGACAAATTATTTATAAAAAAAAATTGCGTTTAGTGAAGTCGTAGTTAATTTGTGGTTCAATTAGATAATTTTAATAACACCTGTTTTTAGGACAAATGTGGAAATTTCAGGAAATAATAGTAGCACAAAATCATGGCAAATATCCGTACAGAAAGTAAGACAGTACAAAATTAATCATTAATTCATAAATAAAGACTAACTGCATGTAAACCATCCGTTATACCGCTGGCTTGTAAGCTAGTTGTTTAGGAGGAGGCAAGACACATTAAACCGTATCACATTAAAGGAACAGTAGGCGGCTACGCGGGCGGGTTAACTCTCAGAGAAAGAATTGCCCGATCGTAAAATTTTATCACCTTTAATGGTTATCCGAAGTGATATGCGAGCAAGGGTCGTATTACCAGTAGTTTTAGCAAAATTTATTAAAATAGATTCATTACTGAAACTATTTTTAATAATTAAATGGCTTTTGTGTTGAATAGATGTGTTAAATTAAATTTTCAATTATTTTTTACCTCGTTTTGGTAAATAACAATGAAAAAGTCTGTCAGCATCATCTCTAGGCCGTCATCAGATAGGTTCATAGGGCGTGGGTATGCATTAATATAGTAATTCCTTAATCTAGCACAATCAAGTAACTAAAAATTAGTCGCTATTTAGCAATTATTAAATAGGATTTAAATTATATGGGCGATCCATCGCTAATGTGCAACCTTAATGATGTTCTACGGTATTTTGCCTCACAAGATGCCCGTTTGACGTTCCGTCAGAGTGACATAGACAATTCACTCCTGAAGAAGAATCGATTCCAATCGTACACAATCGATTATCACTACCGACAAGTCTATTATAATATCCGTCAATGATTTTATGATAGCAAATGTGAAATACATCACTACTTTTTATAATCTATGACACTTTTGCACAAGAATTTGGAGGTTATCAAATTCAAATTCAAATGCGATGCGAAGTTTAAATACCTTAATTATTGTAAGTACAATAGTAAGTGTTAATATAATTTTACATTTTAAATTATTCCCGGATAATGCATTCTTCTTGATTAGAAGTTATTTTATTTATTTATGAAGTTAGTTATTTATTTTGTGACAGACGTAACTGTAGATGTCATTAAAAGTTTCTTTTGCCATATTCTTTAGTTTAATTGAATTGCAGGTGATAACAAGTATGAAATTAGTAAATCAACGTGCAAACCATGTCACGGATTCAGCTAAAAGATTAAATGTCATGAATGAACATAACCTCAAAGTTTTTCAATAAACAGTTTTATTATAGTGAAGTATGCTCACGTCTGTATATAAACTGTAATACACTGAATACTTCTACAAGTAAAAAGGTAAACCACTTAAATTTAGAGTAATTTGTTGTATATTATATGTAAGATTTATTAAATTCTCGTAGTCTTTGTTAGTCCGTAAAAATAAAAATGTTGTATGGCGTAATAAAATAGTAGTAGAGTAATAGAATGGAATAGCTTTTTAAGTAAATGTTTATTCAGTTTTTACGTTGTAAAAGTAAGTTTATGTAGTTATGATGTTTGATTTACTAAAGAAAAATATAAAAAAGTAAAATTTGATCTCACACCTATAATGACGGAAAAACATTTAATGCTCCATAAACAGCTTAAACTTTATGATTACCAATAATGGTCAGTGGCAAAGTACAAAATATGTATTGTTTTTTTTTTAATTTTTAAACATTGTTAATAAAAACATAAGAATCTATGAAGACAGAACAAAAGAATATAGCGTAGGATATATGTGGAAGAAAAAAATAATAGATTTTACGAGGGAAAGTATTGTACATAGCTACAGTTTAGTGATTGGCAAGTAATTTTTTCATAAATATTGCGAAATTTCTACTCAGTGTTATGGAAATTCATGTGGACGAAGCCATACGGGAACGGCTAGTTTAAAATATAAGTACCTACAGTATAAATAACGTAACATTTCGACGATGCGTTAAAATGGAAAATGTGTGTTCGCGTATTGACAATGCACACGACATTTCTTTTTTAAAATATTCAGCTATGTTTTTGTTCAAAAGGCAGTACGTTCATGACAACGTTCTCTATTACATTGAAATAATTCAAATGATTTTAGCGTTGCAAACATATGCAAAACATTGAACAAAATATGTTTAAATTCGAATGGATGTTCAAAAATGACTCCCAGGAGCGCTCTCGTTAGGTAATCGTCGTATTTCAACACTTCTTTTTTTGTTGTCGTGTCGAATAAATTACGCGTATTTATAGTTAAAAGATCATTTGTTGAAATGGAGCCAAATTTCCGGAGCGCGTTTTCAACGGAGTTCACAAAAAGCGCCATAAATTGGCAAATAATCCGCCGCATAACGCAACCTTTGTTTGGCCACACGTGCTTTTAATATCTGGCTTGCAATAGCGTATCGCGGCTGTAACAATGCACGGATTTAGTCTTTGTGCGACACCTAAAGTAAACACTCGTAAAAACTTCCTTCCAGCGTACGGAATGCGAGATAACGTGTTAATAAATTTCATCAAACGCTGGCGATACAAAGCGGTGGGTTATTCTACTGTCGTTCGACAATCGACGCTGTCGAATTTGTCATGCGACTGTGCTCTTTTGTTCGACGTATGAATGCAGTATGAGAAGGAAGAGCTTCCGGCGCACGTCTATCCGGAATCGATGGCTCCCGGCGATATCTCAACATCGATATTCAATACTTTTTTTTTTCAAATTACTGGAGAAGTTTTTTTATGCACTTCTAACTTTATTCACACAGGTAAATGATGAAAAAAAACATATAAAAACATTTAGTAGGTTTTTATTTTTTATTTATTGGTAAAAGACTATGCTATTATTATTTGTACACAGCTGGATCTCGAATTTAAGTATTTTATTATCTGTATTATGTAATTATCTAGTTTTCACTCGTGACACCGGCAGCATAGAATTAAAAAAAAAGCAAGTAGCCTATGTGTTGTTCCCACCTATACTCTGCATCTATGCCAAATTTCATCGAGATCCGTTCAGCCGTTTAGGCGATAAACTCTAACAAACATCTATCCATCCATCTAAACTTTCGCATTTATTATTTAGTAAGAAGTTAGATTAATAAGGTTGTTGAATGTAGTTCTCAGATATTATTACGATAGTTTTAAAGTGAATGAATAAAAAAAAAACTTAAAATGTTGGTACATGAATGTCGGCATAAAGGTGTGTTCTGTGCGGATATTACGGTGAACATAATTTTTCTTGGCAAACGTTATCTCAAACTTTTCATGCAGGCGCGTGTTTCATTTTGAGTAATGGTCTTTTCTATGTAAAATGTGATAGCATAACTAAATCCTTTTTATTTAATTTTAGTTTGTTTTAATAATGCTAATGTAAGCACGTTTTAATAGAAATAAATTTTTACCATAATAAACTAGGGGAAACGAAATTATTAAAATCTTTAGTTGTAAACTTTTAATAGCAAATATTTAGAAAGCGAAAGGTTTTGGGTAATTTTAAATCAAGCATAACAAAAACTACAAAAATATAAGACCATAAGTGTCAATACTACCCTTGTTACTTCTCGAGCATTTCCCACTGACAAACAATCCTGTCGGTTGGGGATTTAAAAAAAAAACAAGGGAAAATTCCAGCCATGTGTCGATAGCGCATCGGCTACTGGCCATGATACGCGAGAAAAAAAAAACCGCCCGCGGAACAATCGAAGCGAACTTATAAAATATGTATGCTAGTGCTGGCTTTTGAAACTTGCACCCGTATCGACTGTTTTGACCGCGATCGCCATTTTTATGAAAACGCAAAAAAAATGTCGGGTAGTTTGATACCCACATGCATGTTTTGCGCTGTTAGTCCGTCGGTTTTGTTCCTGATATTCTTTTTGTTTTACTTTCTCTTATTGTCTAATGGCTTTAGGGTAATGATTTTGGTTTTTATAAATGGAAATTTGTAACATTTTATATGACCACACAAAATATTAAATAGGCGAAATGTAGTTCACACAATTATTATTTATTACAACAAATAACATATTAAACTGCTATATTATTATGCAATTAAAAAAATGCTATGGTAATCAATGCTTTTTTCTTTTTTTATTATTTTTAAAACAATGGGCGGAAATTTATAAACGCCACATAAATCTAATCTAAAAATAATACCTCAATACACAGGAGTTGACAGCGGACATCCATAAGATGGCGCGGTCCTGATGTCTGCATTTCGTTATCTGTGCAAACGAGAAAAAAAAACTAACTCGCCATTGTGTCATGGTCATTAATTAAGTGGCCAGTTCTGGCGTATTTGAGTTCTTGAGGTGTTACGAGGTTTGCACAAAAAGATCAGGTAGCTAAGGATTACATAGCGAGGCGTTTAACGTTAAATTAGGTAAATACTTAATCTAAAATACGTTTTTTATTCATATATACCGTTATATTTTAAGTAGTGATTTGTGTACATTTCTTAGCCCTTTACTATTGAGTAATGTATGTTAATTTTACCGATTTCGTAACATCAACTTTTCATATTTTAGGCACCAGACAATTGCGGATAGTTACACATAAACTTACAGAAACCTTTGTATCAATCACTTTATCAGTTTTCACAAGATTGAATCAGCGTACAACAAAGAACATAATATTATGTATTGCGCATACATAAGCAAGTGGTATATTTTAGTGCGGTATTAATACCGAGGGGCCGCCGGGTCGACGCCGCCCGCCGCCCTCTACATTTATTACGGGCTCGGCCAATTCGAATGTCATTTTTAACAGTCATCGCTAATTTGGCATTGTTTTGGCCGCTGACGCCACCTTTTTGCCAGCGACCATAAAATAGATAAAGTTTGTGTCAGTTGGCCAGCCTTAATTGATTATAAACGTTCATGTGAGTTTTGATATACAATGTCGATGTTGTTGGCTGTTGGTTTTAGTGATTAATTGCCTCTAATGAAAAGTCATTTATCATTTAGATTATTTAGGAATTTTACGGGTTCTAAAATTGGTCAATCTTATACTGTCTTTTTTTAAATTGAATTGAATTTGTTACAATACTTAAAACGTATTGAAACTGTCGAAAATAAAAACACCCTACCTTATTTTGGCCAAGGCAATTGACTTTTGTATGTTTGTGAAATATTTACGAATCATGTTATCTTAATTTTTATGGATTATATATTTTTTATTTATTTCGCTTTTTATAGATAAATAACCAAAATGACACGAAATAATAAACTTGGTATTGTGAATAAGGCGCAATGTTTCGAGTATGTAGTGTGTGTGGAGTTGAGTCGAGTCGAGCAGTAGTAACGCAGCCAATATGTTAGGCGCTACGTCGTAGGCATCAAGGCGGGAGCTTGGCCTGCTATAAAGCACGGAGCAATAAAGAGAATGGATGCCGCCCATCGGCAGCCGGCCTCGCCGGCAGGATTACCCGAATCGCCACTATTTATCGCCCGTGCCTTGCGCCCAGGTACCATCAATCTATTTAATGATCGGGTCAGCATACGCTCTCGTTCTTTTTACGTCCGACGTTCGTTCGACAAAAAGAAGCAGCGAAGGCGAAGCAGCGAGATGGACGTTTGATGAGGCGCTTTTGTGTCGATCGTTGGCGCTAAAAGCGTCTACGAATGCAACGCTCTGTTATATAACGACTAGGGTTTTTACTGTGGTAGCTGATGAAAACATTTTAAAGCTCAATATTGTACCAGCATATTAATTGGTTTAAATATAGATTTTCTCGCATTTTAATTATGTTCACAGTAGTAATTGGTCTGTGTAATAAAAAAATGTTACTAAAATGCAGATATTTGTACTTCAAGTTTAGTAATCTTATTTTCCAAATCTTTGTATTTGCAAGAGTAAATAGCAAAGATACGTAATATCTATATTGAAGATTTG
The DNA here is from genome assembly GCA_003118335.3 of Papilio memnon. NCBI lineage: Eukaryota > Metazoa > Arthropoda > Insecta > Lepidoptera > Papilionidae > Papilio > Papilio memnon. The sequence goes on from LD688935.1 coordinate 983,626, forward strand.
TAAGTTTAAATAAAGATATAGCTGCATGCTAGAAGGGAATATTATTCTTGTTTCTATTAGAAGTGTCGTAAATTTGTTAAAAGAGACCATACAGTGGAGTAGAATAAACTAGGCTATAACTATTAGACAGCGACTTGAGTCCGGTCAATGGCTTGAGAGATATGGTGAGGGCACAATGGCGAGGCCATTCGTATCGCCGCCGGCCACTGGCAATGCATCTGCCGCGATCGTGCGCACGGCAATGGATGTGGGATTTGACGGCTCTTTATTCATTGTACCTCGCCTCGGCTTTGTCTAAACGATCTTTGTGTATCGCTTACGACTCCAACGTACTCGTACAAGCACTAGGCCCGACTCGGAAATCGTTAGGATTGCCCAATTTATAGCGTAATAAAATTCTTGAATTGCGAGAAAAATATTTGTGTATGTTTATTGTACAGATGCCCAACGTATGCCTAATAATTGTTAATATAAGAGGTAAATAGGTCCTTACGATGTTATAATTTATTCATGTCGTAGTTAGGAGAGGAGCTTATGCGTCGTTCTACTTATTTGCGTTGGTATTTAATATTTACCAATGTTAATAAAAACGTCTCATTTTTTGGAATCGTTCGAGTGAATAACTAAATAAAACTTAGAATACAGTGACTATAAAAACGATAGCTTTATTTCCCTTTCGTCACTTTACACCGAAATCCATGGTAAATTCGATCAAATTTCCAATACAAATATTGGAATTGTCACCTAAAATGTGTTCGAATCCGTAAATCATGGTGGATATTCACGGGCGCGGGCCTACCTCAATAAACTTGCTTGTCGCCAAGGCGCGGTAAACTCGGTTACTTAACCCGGTAACGCCGCCCCACTGGGGAGGTTGCACGTTTCCACTGGACGTGTCAATACGAAATAATACCCGTCATATCCACTATCGAGTTGTTTTTACCTTTTACTTTATGTTTTCTTTTGGACTTACCTTAGACATACCTTGATAGTAACATTAGTAATATGAAATATTGTAAAAAAAACGATTTGATCCCCGATTCATGTCTTTGGAATTTAAAATGTATTTATGGTTGTGAAGTTACTAAGAGTACTATTCAGTATTCGCATTCAATACATAATTCAATAAGTACTTAAAATAAACTGCAAAATTTGACACATTAAACAATATAACAGTTGCAAAATTTTCTTTACCGTTTTTCGTAAAAATTTTCAATATTTTCAATATTACAGGCTGAGCAATGGAAACAGGGTACAAGGCGGACGGGCGCGTGGGCGGGGGCGAGCACTTCCGGTCAAGTCGCGGACGGCGTTCAGTTTCCGTTCGTCCAATTTGGCCACATTCAGGCCAAAGAAGGGGGTAAGACGTTGATATCCTCCCCTTCCACCCCTACTCCCACGCCTTGCCAAGCCAATTTTCCAGAAAGGTCAAATGTACCTCATTAATACAATATGTAAGCCTTTAATAATGTGCTTTGGAAAGTTAACTTTATTCTATTTTATTTTAATAAGGAGTTTATTTTATAACTTTTTGTTAAATCTGGTTTGGGTTACACTCGCGATTGAATTAAAAGAAAAAGAACAAAGTTTTCTCATATGGCATAATTTAGACGAATCCATCTTTAAATTACATACTAAAGGGAACTATATTAATCATTTTTTGAGTATCAATAAATAGGAATTAAAAAGGGCATAGATAGATAGAGTTTACTGATTTCCATTTGAATCGATCTAGGAATATATTTCTCGCTTTTTTACATAAGATTATGTCAATTTTACACTTTTAGTTTATCAAGGAAGGTTACTAAGCAATTGACACCAAGGCGACAGAGCCCTCGTGCCCTTAAAGCGGCTATAGGTGGCCGACAACAGCTCATTAAGGAGTCGGAAGGGTAAAAAGTGTAGACCCTCCGACGCATCAGCCCTTTTGTAAAAAGAGGCTTAATTAGGGCTCGTGCGGCTGCCCTACAACCCCTGTAACTTTTAATAAATGTTCGAAGCGTGGCATTTACATCCCGCAGCCATACATACATCTATGTATCTAATTTTATGTGCAGATTATAAGACTACCCTACTCGAACTAATTAAGCCGGTTGATTTCATAAAAAAATGTATAATATTAAGTACTATTTTTGTTATATAAACCACTGATATTAGTTGTAAAGATGTTATGTTGTCTCTAAGTTTCTTTTTTATATTCTACTTTCACTTTCTTTCGCCCGCGATTCTATCCGCGGGGAATTAAAAAAAACAAAAGCGTGTAGTCTATCTGTTCTTCCAGACTATCATCTTTAGCATAGATTTAATCGAGATCCGTTTAGCAGTTTAGGCTGCAAATTCTAACAAACATCCATCCTATCTTAACTTTTGCCTTTATAATAATAGTAAGATCAGCCATGAAGCTTGAAAAATTTTAAGACTTCAATGTATTTCTATAGGAATATGCAGGAAAATATGTGGGTAGAAGTACAGTGAGAAGTAAAAGTAATATTTGATGAGTAAACGAGGGTGCTCTGTATGAATAGTTAATACGTATTTCGTACCTCAGAGTGCGTATATTTCGTGGGAAGAGGCGCGCGTGTGCGCAAGTCCTCGTGGGAAGGTATTAAATATCTCGTATCAGTGAACATTACTAGTTGCTGAATGAAACCCTCAGATTGGAACGCGTGATAGTGATTCGTACATGTATCCAGTTTAAATCGACCTCACCTGTTTTCCGGCAGACTTATTGATAGCTGATCGTTGTATTAAAGTGTAGGGATCCACGTATACTGGTTGAATTATTTTAATAAAGCGATGTGTATCCTTATCAGTGCCATCTATACGCCGCCAGCACAATGACGGATGATCCCATAATGCGGACGTAAAAAAATTGGGGAGCTTTGTCGCGATGTTTTTGCCAACACTATTCCGGTTTATTGTTGCGTTGTTTAATTTTATGGGGATTTTTTAAGCAAATGATACGGTTTTATCTTTCCCATCTTAAATTATACAGCCAGTGTACTTTTACGAGATATTATGCGTTTGCGCAAATAGTTCAGGGAGATGGGGGGTAAAATAAGGTTGCGAAACACAATTTATACTCATAACTATTATAAATGCCAAAGTTTAGGGGGATGTTTCTTCTTACGTATCTCCAAAACAGCTAAAAAGATCTCTCGTTGGTATAAATAATAATCGTTGACTGGAAGAACACATAAGTGAGTTACTAAGTTTTTAATTCTTCGCGGACCGAGACACGGAAAAAGGCGATTTTATTGTAAAGTTAAAGATGAAGTTAATTGGAGTAATTATGCCAAACCCCATTTTCTAACCTGATGATCTCATACAGTTAATAGTATACAATGACTTCATGTCAACAGTAGCCGAAAAATCTTCAATCTCTTCAATAAAGATTCATGGTGTAATTGCATTAGGATAGGACAATTCCATTCCACACAAATGTACATTGTTTATGCGTTTAGGAAGACGGACAGTAATGAAATGAGCATAAAGACGCTGCCACAGCGGCGGCGTATCGGAACGATCAGTGAGATTCAATGGAGGTTATTTACATAGCAATAAGGTGGAGATAGCACCGCGTCTCCATCGCATCAGCTTATCTGCGTTATTGCTTGTGTGCACGCGGCTTATGGCCTCACAGAAAATGAACTGGGGAGTCGAGAAAATAAAGGCGTTTTAAACAACCTTCGCTGATTTACTTTTGAATTTAGGTATTTTTGCACATTTTGTCTTGAGATATTGATTGTCTTTTAAAAAATTGCTACAAAATCAGTATAAGGTTGACAATTGCAATTTTATCAGTTTGTCGAGCTATGAGAGTTCATGACCTTTAATTAAAAGAAAAACATGAAGATATTAACGGCAAGTGACAACACACAGGGGCAGGGGCGAGGGCGAAATATTAAAATTAAAATTTATGAAGTGTGACTGCCGGCGTGGCGAAACGATTTGTATGGAAATTTGTTGAAGCGCCTCAGCCGGGTGGTAGCGCCCCGAGGTGCCGTTTGATGACATAATTTGGGACAACGAACGTAAAAGCGTCCAGATTTATGTTTGTTTGCTCGACGCTTTATTGAATATTGTGGAGAGGGATGCGGGTTTATGGACTATTTGTTTTCATGTAACATATAAGTTTATATGACATACACTGACTTCTGACCTAATCAAGACTGATAAAGACTGATTGACTCCATCTATGTTAATTTGTGTTATACCAAACATTTTTGGGAAATATGCACTCAGGTCGATGCACCAGACATTTAAATATGTCTTTAGTTTTCAACGTAGAGCCGCGATTTTCATTCTCGAATTAATAGTGTTTTTATAAAAAGTTAGATGTCACTCTGAATGTATTACGGGGGCATAAACATTCCTATCATTTTATAAAACAAAAGTAAAGAAGTCATATGTCGTTGGCTGCCACATAATTACACTTGTATGCAAAACAATGCGTTTTCTCGCACTTTTTATCGGCCATAACCGACACGTTATGGCTCGCGTTGCAACGCGGATAGATAAATTTTTAAGCTGACAATTTTATGTCGCTGCGGCTTCTCTGTATATCCTTTGTAATTGAAATAGTGCGCGGGGAAGTAGTGGGGTTGGGTTTGGAAATAGTTAAAATTCTAAAAATGGTTACTTTGTACCAATTATAATCGTAAGAAATATTATAGTAACACTAGCTGTTCCCATGCGGCTTCATCCGCGTGAAATTATAA
>LD688935.1:1002517-1024730 GCA_003118335.3 Papilio memnon
CGTAGAATGTTGAATTTGTTATTAAGTTTAGCGTACTCGTAGATATGTCCAAACTCAAACAGGACTGGCAACCCCTCATTGTAAGCCAACATTATCTCTTGTTATGTTCCGATATAGCGAAGTTTCGGGGGTCGGGGGTGCGTAAATCAAATTTATAGCCTTTTTATACAAGCATTAAAATTTTATCGGCGTGATTTCTTTCTGTGCCATTGTCCAGTCCAGGTTTGACACCCCCTGCTCTCTGTTGAGTGCCGAAGGCTAGGGTTTTATAAAAAGCATAATGTACGAAATGTTACATCGAATATAATTTTTAAGGTATTTGAATTTAGGCCGCTGGTTAGGATATTAGGAATACACTTTATTTGTAACTTATAAAGTTTAGCTATAATGAATAATTAATCAAATAATAATCAATATATCTATCTACTACATTTAGTTACTAGCTGTTGCTCGCAACTTCGCCCGCGTGAAATTAAAAAGTAATAAAAAGATAGTCTATGTTACTCACCGATAAATTATTTTTTTAACAGTGAAAGAATTTTTGAAATCGACCCAGTAGTTTTTGAGTTATTTCAATACATACTCGTACAAAAATACAAATCTTTTCTCCTTATAATATTAATATAGATAGATAAAGGAAACTATTGAATTATCTTACATTGTTATTGTTTCAAATGATATACTTAATCTTTAAAAAAACATTTTATAATCAGTCCCATAGGACACGGAGAAAAACCGGGTGTAGCAAATTTTTTCAAGACAGTAAGAAAAGTTTTCATCTTGAAAGCTTTTATTCAATATTTACCTATTTCAATATCGGTTGTATGCAAAGTATTACATACTTTTATTTTATTTTTATTTTTATAGGAATATACTCGACTAATTGGAGCACAATACTCAATTAACCTTGTTCCGAGCATACGGGTATTATAGACACAGCACGGAGCAATATTTTGCAGGTCCACTTTAGCATACATTCCCCTACACGGGCATTAGAAGTGGATCCATTTAGAGTTTTTTTATTCACCGTCCAATCCGCCGGGGGCAAGGCAAACGGGGGTGTTAGCCGGGTCTTCCGCCGAAACGGCTGAAACAATAAAAGCAAGCGCCGAGCCACGTCGGTACGGTCTTATCGATATGTGTTGTCAGCGATGGCGCCGCGGGCTGCGGGTGGAGTGGGCTTTAAGCCGCGATTTCACACAAAAATGCACAAAAACATTTACTGTTGAAACTATATCTAGTTAATTTAGGTCAATATAAACTAAATAGATATACTCGTACTAATATAATGAATGCAAAAGTTTGTAGTCTAAACGGCTGAATGTTTCTCGATGAAATTTGGCATATGTATGCCGTTGGTTTTTTTTGGCATATGTAGAGGATAGTTTGGAAGAACACATAGGCTACTTACTTTTGTTTTTTTTTAAATTCCACGCAGACGGAGTTGCGGGCGAAAGCTAGTAGGATATACTTATTACTAAAAATATGTTATAAGCCAAATAAACAAAGTTGCTACTAAAACAATGTATAAATTTCTTTTCTGATTTGTCATCCTTATATTCTTTGGTCGGGAATTAATAAGTGCATTTAAATTATTTTGCAAAAAATTGTGAAATAAAAGTAATAAACTTAAATTATGAAACAGGGCGCACAACTCGATACGTTATCTTCGTTACTTTCATTAAACGAATGCATTTTGTACGTGTGTAATCACTCGCCCATTGAGTCGTTCTCAAACAAAATTTCAAATTCAAAATCCGCTCAGTGAGGCTTGGCCGTCTGGCCACAGGTTTTTAATACGTCCAAATAGGAGGGCCGTGGTACACGTAATGCATGGACTCTCCCACCAAAAAGCGAATCATAAACTCGACGCCTGCGAGATGCGAATCAAAGCTCGACATAATGAGGAACCTCTATTCAATGCCTGACACGGATGTTGCACTTCTAGATGTGACTACAAATATTTACGTAATACACTAACGTAGATGTATGAAATAATAACTGTAGTTTATTTTCACCAAATTGTTGACCTCTAGTTATTTCTATTGTGCGTAAAAATCAAAGCGATGGAACGGGAAAAGTGTTTAAATCGAATAGATTGTCTTGTAATATATTATTTGTTATTTTTGTGAATTTTTGTTATTAGAATCATAAGGAATAAGCCACGAAATTAGGTTACATGTTAGTAGACATTTCTAGTATAAATAGAGAGGTGATTTGGTCTGGCTTGTTTGAGGAACGAGTCGACCGCGGGGGCGCGCGAGGGGGGCGCGGGCGCTGCAATCAGCTAACCAGATCAGTTCGGGTGCAAACACAATTGATAGCAGCTAGCCCCCAACACCGCCTTATAACCGACCCTTTACAATTTGCTTCTTTCAAACATCAAAGTATTTCTCTATGTTGTCATTTGTTACGGAATACGTAAGTTTCAAATGCAGTAAGACTTGGTTCATGTTATCTCTTTCATTCTTTTTGATGTGAGAGAGACAACATTAGTTAGATCGCTGATTATTTTAAGCAAATTTATTATTTTATGTTGGAAACATGCATCTGCATAGTATTGTGGGTTATCTTACGTAATGATTGTGTCATCCTATAGCGTGAGACATGTGGTTCGCACATTGTACGATTGTAGACCGAGTGTAAACATCGCCGCAGATTAAGTAGTCATTGTGTTTGATGTTTGACGTTTGTTGTCGTGTGTTTGTTGGTTTAGATTTGTAATAAAATTCAGTTTAATTTGTCAGAATCATTTTTATCTCCCGAATTCTACACTATGTACAATTTTACACTTATTCTTTCTAAAATGCGTATTGTACATTTTTTATTAATAAATACATTTAACAATATTTACAATGCTCTATGTAAAAAGATGTTTACAATTATCAGTCATTTTCGAATTTACTTCTTTATAAATGCTACGATTTACATTAAGTACGTATTATTTTCATTAGACTATATCAAGAAAATATTATAAACTTTAATAATAATCGATTAATTATCTCTATTTCAAAAAGCTTTAACAATGGGCAATAACAATTTATCTATTTAATTACACTTTACCTATACAATAATGACTTCATAGATTTCAGAATTAAAATTAACCACTCTAATCTTACTACATCTAACAATAAATATCTGATCTCTATTATTTACAAGCTCATTATTTATCACATTTCACAACGTCTCTATCTCGAGACTGAACATAATTAGTCACTGGAATTTCAATATGGCCGCCACACTGATTTGTGGGAGGGTAACGTTCCATTACTGATTTTTGTTGATGTCGGACTTGTGGACAGCGCCCTTGTTGTCCTGGCTGAAGGTGCCTTCAAGTCGTTCCGTAACCTCGGCCTATCAGACACCGTGGAGTCCGCCGCTTGAACCTGTTTCATCTCCTGTAGCTCCACGTTTGCCGGTCTCGCCGGGTGGAAAGCTGATTTAACCACCTCGATCGGCTCCTCGTCTGATTCGTCGGAAATTGTCGCCTCATGCGTCGAATTGACTTCTGACTTTGAATCTGCTTTAGATCTCGGACTGGCATTGACAATACTTCTAGGGCTGCCGCTTTGTCTACTACTTGTTGGAGATAAGCGAGCGCTAGACGTATCCATAGATGAAACGCTTTGTAAATGTCTCAATGCTTCGTAAGGGTTTACACCGTTCTTGAGAGCCAGCTCAGTTGGTAGAGATTTTAATGTCAGGTCAGCAGGATGAGGCGCGAAAGGTAGAAGTCCATTCGGTGGTAAAAACGCACCAGGCGGGGGTAACAGCCCGGCCGGTGGCAGGTTGGCCATCGCCGGCGGGAACGGGAAGAGTTCCGAACCGGGTAACGTGACAGGCGGAGTAGATATCGGCGGGGCACCTATGGAAAGAAAGAAATCATTAGTATTGGAATCAATTTAAATTTGTAATGCATAATAGAGCACGCTCTCTGGTTGTCCTTCTGTTGCCCGATTTGCCAATATGACGTAATATGAGCTACGAGCCCTCGGGGACGTTCAGTGCCCGCGGGCACTCCGTCGATTCCCTGAACGACGAGGGTGCATAATCGTACTAAGGATAATGTACAATCTGTAGGCGTTTAAAGGCTGCTTCGACGAAAGGGATGTTTTTTTAGTGCGATATCGCGAGGGTGAGGGTGCAATATTTATTTATCCGAATGCGACATAGTTCTTTGCAATCTAGACACGACATACCGCTGTAATTCAGCTCGATACATCTCCGTGCGGAGAGGAGGCGCATTACCGATGCGGGGCACGCGGCGAGGTGTCGTGTGGCGTGGAGAGTACGGGGTGTACAGCGAGCTACAAAGCGCGCTGCGTCGCGATAAGAAACGCCGCTATCTCGACAGCGGGCGGACAAAGAGCTCGAAACGTGAAATTTTCATTAGCCGTACTCAAAAAGTTCCCGTTTGTGCGCGAGCTTTGATTCTCGAGAGCGTGTAAGAGAAGCTCGCGTACATAAAAAGGACACGACGGAGGCGCAGATTGGGCCACAAAGAGCTCGGAGGTGGTGCAACGTTCGTGTTTTGCACTTTTTATATTTGCAGCAGTGGCAGTGGTGTGCAGACCACTTTAAAAGGCATCGGGGTGGGAGGGGCCGTAACTAGGGGGTAATTTTGTGAGGCGGGGGCCAATATCGGCATCGCGCCTGATTGAGGTGATCCCGGTCGTTGGATTTAACTCTGCATTTCTTTTAATATCATTTGTAATCTACAATTATTTTGATTTTCAATTTCTATAACCAACTTCTGTTTTAATTCGGCCTGTTTTTGTTTAAACATGTTTATAATATCTACAATCCATTTCAGCCTTGTCGTCCACGAATATGTATTTACATTATGATGCAAGAAAGCGGTGATTTCCTGTATATTTTAGTTTCGTAATAGCGCGAGGCAGATAATTAAAATTCGCAATTGGCAGGCGGATGTGCGAAAACGAGTCTGACGTAGGTTTAATAAAAGTTGGGGTAGGTGTTTGAGTACAGCGCTCCTCGCGTTTCAGGAACGGAAACAAAAAGTGGCCGCTGGCGCGGTCGCCTACATTGGAATAAAATTGACTCCACACTCTCTCGAACGTGAAGGCGTCGCTTTTTTAGCCGTTTTCTGTTGGCCCCCCACACCCCCCACGGCCCCGCTTGGACTTCGGCGGGCGGCCGCCTCGGTCGGGCCGTGCGTTGTTTTGCAATGCTCAAGAGCCGTTTCTTTTATTTGAGCGGCTTTGCGTTGTACGGCCTTGAGGGGCGGTGTGCTGCTACGAACATGTTTTCGAGTGTTGTTTGCTAAATCGAGAATTTTCAAATTAACGAATGCCAAATAATCCGTCGATTGGAAGTTTCGATGGAACCTGATACTGCTAGTAAATATTTGAGAACCGTTGGCAATATCTGTGATGTTACAAGCGTTTTTGAAATCTTTACGTAGATTTGGTTTTTCAAAATATTTATAGAATAGTTTTATTAATTAACAATACATACCTTTAATGAGAGCTGCGGTTTGTTCTCTCATAGGCGGTCGGAAGTAGTCCGCCCAGGCGTAGTTGAGGTACGCAGCATCAAACCAGCCCGGGTTCAATAGGAACGGATTGAACGCACCGGGGTGGCCGTAGCCGTAGTCTGCAACAAGTAAAATTGATTAAGTCAGTGTAGTCTAATTATTTCGATTAAGCTGGAAAAATTTTCAACTCTATTATAAACGACGGTATTGTGATAAATTTTTAATTTTTGATGATAATTAATGTACTATAATAATTATCTATCCATTTAAATGTTCAGAGAGTTAGTTTCACGCGAACTTTCTAGTTTCTGATGTACCCTATAATATAGAGTGAATGTAGGGCTGTAAACTGTTTCGTACTTTGTTAGCGTAGTGGGCAGGTCTCGGCCACGTCCGCAAGGCGCAATCACATCTTACAAAGGCCGGCAGTAAAGCAGGCGACATGCCCGCGCTGTTTACTCGCCGTCGACTATAACAGGGGGCATGTATACAAAACGAGCCGGTTTACTGCTAGTTAGCCGGCTCCTCCGCGCCATACGTTTTTACGATCCCCTCCGACGTCACATCGCCTTTCGCCTTTCGGCCTGGCGAAACGAATTTTTATTTGTTTAATCGATAGCTACTGAAGACGCCACTGCTGCTCTATTCTCGTTTTATGACGTCTTCATCCAGTCCCACGTCTCGAGTCAGGTGTGTATCGATTTTTTTTAATGACGGAATCGATTTTTTACGAGCACTTACGTTCGCTTTGTCCTAAACTCGGTGGCTCTTTGTGTTAAGTATTATAGTTGCGCAAGATGTTGTAGATCGCCTAAATCGATACTTTTAACGACACTCATGTTAGATTGTTAATCAGGTGTTGTTGATGTTTTTATTGGACAATGAGAATGTTTATTGAGCACTTTATTTTCGTAAGCAGGCGGAAGATTAGCGAGTGTTCGGGGCGAGTGCTGTTCGCATCGCGGCTGTTTTAAATTAAGAACTTGATGGATGGCCTCACGCCGTCACGCAGTTCGAGGTGATTACGTGAAACAATCAGTTTTTAAATCTAACTGATGGGTTCTCGCCAGTCGACAGTGATGCAAGAGGAAATATTAATCTGTGTAAACTTTGTTGATATCTAACCTATAATAGATATTTGTGAATTTTAGACCTTAGTTCTGGCGGCAATTGTAGAACGATGTAGTATTTAAGTTCTATTTGTAACTCGGATATGGCGATACTCTGTTAATAGCGATATTCAATTAAATTCAGTTCCCGGCCTTGTGGGGCTAATGTTATTGCTGTAACGGGTGCGTTTCTAAACGATATCCCCGCAATCGTTTAGGGAACGAATACCGAACAATAAGTTGTAAGCATTTCCGTTAATTTGATAGGGTCGAGTTTCTGTTAACGATTTTAAGAATGATTAATAGACATGTGATCGCTAAGCTTGTGTTGTTAGATTGTCAATTTAAGGGACGATTTTTAAACTGCACATTTACATTACCTATTCCTATCAATTCTTTATAATGTTTCTTTAATATTAAATTGGCGAAAGCTCATGACAGTTAAAATTCTCCCAGACTTTTCTTTATAAATTTGGTATTCGCAAATTCGTTTGAAGTGTTAAAGAAACAATACCGCGTACCAATGCCGACGTATTCGACTGGGCGTCGCCACAATAAACGCACTAACGATCAGACGCAAGTGTCAAAATAGGCATTAAATAACTGAAATGAGATGTGAGCGGCTGTCAGTCGTAAATAACACGCCGGAGACGGCCCGGGCGCTGAATAAATTATTGAATCAGAATAACGGCTTCATAATTCTCAACCGAAGCGGTATGCGTAAACATGTTCTTCGTGATTTTTATAGATGTAAGATGCTTTTGGGAAGGAAATGGAACTAAACATATCTTAATATGTACGCAAAGACGTTGGTAACAATCCTTTAGTAATGTTTAATGGAGGACGACGGCGGACGGAGGGTTGATTTCAGAGTAGTAATTCCGTAGAATTAACTCGTTCGTCGGTCACAAGGGTCGCCGTGTGGATATGGTATAAGCCAGTATAGTTATAAAATCCATATTTTAGTGTTAGCGGGGTGCTGGATGGGGGAGGGGCGGCAGAGATCAAACGGCTTTACGACGCGGACTGGCGGCGGCGCTGTTTACATCTGTTGAGCGACCGTAGCCACACCACCGAACTTGCTAACCGCCGTCGCAGCAACTGCGGTGCGTCTTTGACTACTTTAGACCAACCACCGGACGTTGGTGCTGCCAAAATGTCTGGTTCATATTATTCCAGTACAGTAGGACAATAATGATGGCCTGGCCTGGACTGTTTTGGCTCACTAGTGCCAATTAGCGTATGCATGATGCCAGTTGTATTCCGCTGCCGGCGCTGATTTTTATCTCTACTGCCCAACTGTAGTGGCATAATGTGACAGACAAAAAAAATATTGTGTCGTATACGTAGCTATTTATTGCTTAACAACTTAATTGAGAGTTTGCGTACAACATTGTGATTACAAAAGTTGATAGTTCCCATGAGGGTAGTTAGAAACTTTTCCCTAATACTATAATAGATTGTTAAGAAACAAACAAATCTCAACGTTGGCAATTTGTGACAGCCTCATTGTAATTTTCGGCCAATGTTTATAACAGAGATGCTAAGGTATAACATTAACGATAGAAGTCTGTAAGTTTGTTAATTACAAGACTAGTGGTATTTTTAGGGCGTTTCTTGCTGACAAATTGTAAGTTAATTTGTGAGATTAATGGCTGTAGACGACGTGTGTCCATCTCGGGGCACGCGGCGCCTGCATAAGATTTATGTGTGACGGCCGAGGCGCGCTGCACACGGCGTACAGTTTGCGGTCTACGGAGAACAGACTGGCCTAACACTTAACTACTTTTTACTCCAGATAACTTTATGAGTAGACTTTCACGCAGCTTTAAAAATGAATAGTTCTTTTTAAGGTATAGAGAAGAACGACCTTCAATAAAAAAATTGTCTTTGATTAAGCGAATAGGGTTCAAATGTCCTCTGGTTATTGATAAATCAATGCGCTAAGATGAGCGATGATACACGCAATATGTCTAACATGTACGTGTGTCACCGGCCTTAGAATGACGTCTACGCGCGGGGTTAAGTCAAGTTTTATTCTCAACATTAATTAGTGCGCCGCTACACCGCCATTAGGCGCGCCGATTGATCGCCACATTAACCGGGGACCTTTGATGTTTATCGCCCGAGGATGTTAGTTTTTCCGCATACTGTCTTTTTATTATTGGCCGAAGTTTGGGCGCAACGGTTTGTTTACACAGACGGCCCCTGTGAACGTTGTTGCAACCGAAATAGATATGTGGTGTCAAAATATTATGAATCCCGTACGATTTCTCGATCGTTACATGATGTTTGATTAGCATTTTTGTTACGATAAGAATTTTTTGTTTTTTTATTGGACTTTTTATGATGGACTACATTTTGTTATTGAAAGTAAATGAATAAAAGAATTTCAGAAAACAGTGGAATTAAATAGATTTATGATGCTTCTTTTTAAAAGAAAATAGATGTATACCACTGTAATAATCCGGTATTTTGCTTTAAGCGAATAAGTTGACGGTGGTGACTAAACTTAATCTATACTAATATAATAAAGCGTAAACACACTTCTTTGTTGCCTAAAATGTCAGCAATTACAGCATATTNNATATATTTTCACGCCATTAAACTTAGGGAGTATATATTTTGGATAAAAACCCTAATGTGGGAAAGAGACCATAAGTTGATGCTAACATCAAGGAAGCAAGATTGCCATGGTTGTTCATCATGTCATGTCATTGCAATTGATAATTTGACAAATGTAAACAATAAAATAAAGGTTTTATTATTTCACGCGGATGAAGCCGCACGCGAACAGCTAGTTCTTAATAACCATGAAGTTTGTAAGCTAAATTCTTATTGAAGGTTTATTAAAATCACATAGTGTGAAAGCTTTTGTCCTCGCATCCTTTACAAACTTTAGGTATTTCCGAATTACAATTAGAAAAGTAAAATATTTCTAACAATTGACGCAATTAACTAAGCACTCCATCCGCCTGCAGCTTTACATGTTAAGACAATTTAGTAGATTTAATGAACATACGTTTAAAGCGTTCTCCGTAAACACAAATAACCATTTATAAGGCCGACGTCAAAACACATTACTTTAAGTTGCCAGCCTCATAAAGGCGGGAAACAATCGGTACTATTTTCGGAGGGAGCTGTCCTCCGACTCAACAATAACTCGTTCGTGTTGTTCCGAGATTAAACGAGATACAATTAATGTCTTCGTGATTGAGTGATTCGGCTCGTCGGTACTGCACACGTGTTCCGCTCGACAGATACACGAGAATAATGTTTCACTTATAACTGTTTACAACTACGAAAATATGCTTTGAATGCAATTAATTTAATTTATTGCACGATTGAAGATTCTTCGTGTCCAATCGGGGCCTATTCTGAACCTAAGTTTAGTTTGTTTGAACTTTTAACGCACGATACTTTATTTCAAATCTTTACCTCCTGTATACTTTGTTTCGATTTAAGATTTTTACCTGTTTTGATTTATAGATTTTATTGTATCGAGGAATTTCAAAAGTCCTAAGGATTGTAAATTGTCGTGTAACGTTTTGATATCTTTTAAACAGACTAACCACATTCTGTTCAATTAATTTAAGGGTTGTTAATTTAAGTTTACTCGGACACTAGGAGACGGCGCTGAGGTGTGTTTTTGTTAACTTTCTCCAAGCTTTTCGTAGCACATTTCTACATATGCTACGTCGATATGTCATATAAACTTCGTTATAAAATTCATCATAAGAGGACATTGTATTTATTAAAGTTGATATGATAATATGCATGTAGCTCATACATTTTACTATATACATCTACGATTGTTATACAAAAGTCGCAATTCACTTTTGTGAATAACATTCCATGCAAAACGCAAGCTTATGGCAGCAGCCGATCTAAATGTTTCGCATCAATCGGAGTGTCTACGTCTATTTTATTGTAGTTTGATGATACGTCGTTACAAACGCACATCTTTTGATTTGATTTTTTTTATTCGTGCGATTCTAAAATAAAACGGATCCGAATGCGGTTAACAGTCGGCGCCGCAAAATTGGCCTCGGCGCTGTGGACTGGCGGTACGCCAGCGCGCGCGCACTCAATGGAAAAGCGACAATGATTAAAGAAATAACTATGACAATTCATATTTTTTTTATTTTTTGCGTTGTTCCGTATACGAATTTAATTTATTGTTATGTAAGACATTAATTTTATTTAAACTGAGCTTTAAAGTTGTCTACATAATAAATTATACTAATATTTTTCTTCAAGGACTTTCGTAGCGCTTGTTAAAATTCTAAAAATATTTTTTACCAACTTTTTAAAAGTTAAAAAATAACTCAAATTTAATAGTAACGTTAATAATGAAATGAATAGTAAAATAGACAGTGTGGACAAAACTTACTTTGCTTGGTCCTGGGCTCTCTTGGGCCGTCGACGGTGACTTTGATGGCTTTGCAGTAGGTTGCCACTTGGCTGGGGAAGCTGCTGATGGTGATCGTCAGCGTGAAGGACTTCCCTCGGCCACTGCGACCCACGAATCTCAAGTCGTTGAACTTTGCCACTTGATTCTTCATGACTGCGGTGCAGTTCCTTAACTCGGCCATGACATTCTCGTCATTACCGGCTTTGATGGTGACCAGCGTTCCGTCCTGCACGTCGTCCAGCGCAACCACCTTAAAAGCGACCGGAAGCGACTTGTTGGAGCGCCAGTGTCCAGGCAGCGAAGAACACAGGACGGCTGGCGAGCCGGTCTGCACCAGCTCACCGTGGCTCTGCCGGTAGTACTCGTGGATGTGCGAGTACACGTCAGCCATGCTGAGGGCGGGAGGTCTGGCGTGCGGGAGGTGCATCGACTCCAGCGCCGGTCGCGAACCTAACACGCCACTGAGTAAGACACGCCACACGAACACGAACCGTTGAAAAGTTTGTAACGCGCGAACGGATTTTAAAGTACGAGCGGAGCGCGCGCGGCGCCGCGGGAAGTTGCGAGAAGTATGAGCACGAGACGAAGCGAGCGAACGCCACTTGTTGGCCACGGGCAAGACGCCGGGCGGGGAAAGTAAGCGGGCGCGCGAGACCGCAGGCCGAAGACGCACGACTGGCACCGATGCGGCGACGGCGACGGCTAGGGACGCGTGCTCGCGGGGACCCGGTTTCGACTGATGACTGCGATACGACGCGACTTTTTCCGATGGTCAATATTTTGCGTTCGCGCGGTCGCCGCCCCCACCCGGGTGGCGGCCCCTGCGTCTCGTAAAAAGCGGGAAGGAGACGAAGGGAGCAGGCGGCAGGAACGAGCGGGACGGTCGCGGTCGGTCTCTGCGTTTTTATAAAAATGCTCGAGGGAGCGAGACGCCTTTGGGCATCGCTGGCGCGCGTGACAGGGACAGCTGGATTTTTTTGAACCGTCGCGGTGACGTATCGCGAAGCGGCGGTAATTAGGCCACGGGGCGGCGGGAAACCGCGGCCGGCGCGGAAACCTATCGACGAGCTCATCAAAAATTATGATTTTTGAGTTGGAGTCGGCGGAGGTTCGCGGGGGGCACTCCACATCGGTGGGCACGCGAGGAATTCTGATCGGCGATCGTTCTGAAGACCATAATTAATTGTTGGAAATTTCAGAAGCCAAATTTTTCATTGTACTGTTCCGGACGTTTATTGGCATTGATATTTTAATTTACATACGTTCAAGTTATTAAGCATCGTTGTAATATTTTAATACTTTTACATAGCAAACTTTTACAGAACATTATTAATCTGCTTTGCAATTTATTAATAAAAACTGTATCGTAGCATACCCGGAATATATTAAGCATAATCAATAATAACCAATAATAACATTGAGTAAGCTCCAATAAAGCTTGTTTTAAGGGAAAGGCTTCGCTTGCGGCGAGTGGTACGCGGCGCGGGGAGTCGGGCGGGCGGTCGCGTGAGAGCGAGAGCGCGGGGGCGGGGCGGGGGCGGTCCGGGAAACTTGCCCGCTTCTTGGTTACACTTTCCCGCGCTTCTACACCTCATAAGTTACTTTTAAGTTTATTAAAATTAATAGTTTAGTAAAATTTATAGTTTACGCATATTATTCACTTTAAACTTAGTAAATACATTTACCACTACAACAGATAATATCCTATTTAATTTAAGACCATATCAATAACTCACGTATAAAATAAAACCTTACTTACTAAATATCAAATTCGTGTTGTACCTTTATGCAGACTATGGGTGCATTTAATGTATTTCGTTTATTTGTACAAAGATGTTTCTAAATTACCACGTGGAACACACCTCATAACATATTGCTTTAGGACATCGAACGCGATTTTAGCCATGGTAACAGTTGAATGTCAAATTATTGTATGAGTATCTGTTTGCATTGTTTACAAACATTTACAAACAACATAATTTGCAATAGGTCTGTCACATGTATCATATGCGTTATTATCTAATATTTGAATATAATACTATATACTATTACGTATAATACTATTTTTTAGTTTTCTGTACAATGTTTACAGCACTATGAACTTTAAAATTCTCGTAGTTATAGTAGGGGCTACGGTTTCCGCAGCTCCACGGCTAGCGCGTATTTTGCGTGAGAGAAAAGGCCATGGATTACTCCAGCCAACCCAGCTCACCGAAGAACCCCAGCAACCCTTTTATTTTGCTGGTGATCTCCGGGAGCGATCTCGGCGAACCGAGATACCTAACCCTAAAATTCTCTTACTTAAGGGCGCAGTTTCATTATTCGTAAAAGACCATACATAAGAATTCACCATAGTTCTCACATAGGATAACCGTTTTAGTCGTTAGGTCTCGCATGCGTTGGGCGATAACCCAACTTTTTCTTACCATGCATTATAGTCGACAACTTAGACCCGTCTCGTTGCTTGCTTTACATCAACCGATCAGTTTTACTTGTCTTCCCCGCATGCTGTATATCGACTGAATTTTTTATTATTGTATATAATTAATAAGAATTGTTTTATTGATGTTATTCCATTAAATCCTTTCTAATTTTTAAGACGAAAGTAATAAAATTATAAAACCACAATAAGGTCAAAGGCCTAATAAAACAATTTCTAGTTTTAACAAACAGGTAGCGGATACCTAACCAACAAATCCTTACCCAAAGCACATTGTTTTAAAGTCGGCAAACTTTTATGTTACATCCTTTATAGTTACACCGCCTCTAGGCTTTGTCGGTAATTGGTTTATAGCTTTAAAGATAACGCCGACGACATAAAGTAACAAACGATTTTACAACACTTTTGGCGAATGGCGAATTTTTACCCCGGTTGAGTTATAAAAATTGGTTTATTGGTATTTGCAAACTGGTTTTAATTATTGCAAATTATGGTTGGGTTGTAATGAGTTTTAGATCTCGGTTTATGATAGCGATTCAATAAGAAGTATATTTTTCTAAGTAATAATAATAAACTAACGGTATCCTGTGTAGTGAGCAGATGAAGTAGATACCACAAAGACATTTGAAAGAAACGTAATAAAATTGCTTACTGCGTTGGCGCAGCGACCCAAAGTGGGTCTTGGCCTTCGACACGAGAGAGCGCTAGCGTCGAAATAAAATTAATACATCTCATTCAAATATAAGCCACTCAAATTTTATAAATTTTGTAGACCGGTGCTTATTTTTCCTATGCTAAGTAGTAAAGTTACATGTAAATTAAACATGACTTTAGCTTTATGTGGTTACTTTTGTTACAATTAGTACGTCTCTAATCTCTCCAAATTTAAAGTTCTATGTTCGTCGAAAACTATTGTAGCGGAGTATACAATAATTATCAAGAAATCGTGATTTTTTCATTAGTCACAAATAAATAATAGTTAGTCCATTGCTAAAGAGAGATAAGAGACTAAGAAAAAATAATAAAAGAAGCTGTGGTGATAATAAAAATTAGAAAGTTCAAGCCCGGGTTGATGATGCCGGTTTGAGCAAACAGTCAAAGCAACTCAATTACGGCAATAAAAATAATATTGTCAGTAAACATGAGCGCTTTGATGGCGGGACCGACAGCTACCGAGCGGTTTTGTGCAACCCTCCCCGTGAAATGCTGCGCACTGCAACAATGCGCCTGCGCACAATACGACGTACACTTCCAAAGATATTCCTTTATTTTGGCCCAAACATTGGCATTGGAGCATTGTGAGCCCTTTTGTTGGCTATTTACCGACTTTTGGGTTGTTACAGTGAAGGGGATGCAAAAAGCCGCTCGGTAATGTATCGAAAAAAATGCGGGATACTAACCTTGAATAGATTCATTGACGTGGCTGAGATGACTTAATTTTGTTACTCGTTATTCCCGCGTTAGAAGAGATTTTTTTGCATGCGCGAGAATAATAATTCAAAAAACATACAAACCCACGAACAGTTTAAGCAAATTGTTGTTAATACAAAATAATCTGGTTACGTCTTTCACAGTGATTAAATTTAGTCAATTTAAGAATTGATAACGATTGTTAAAATACCTTTTATTGCTTAAAAATTGGGAAAAACCTAGAGGCCCTAGGCTCAAATAACACTAAATATTGAATATCATCTTTGCATGTGTGACGAAGAATATAATTCTTATATTTTCTGTTACATCCATACCCTTTCCATTAATGTAAAATACAACCTATGTTACTGAGTAATAAGGTAGCATTCTAATAGCGAAAGAATTTTTGAAATCGGTTCAGTACTTCGGAGCGTATTCAATATAAGCAAAAGAGACGCCAAATTTCGTCCCGCGATTTTAAGCTAAACTATTTAACTACGGCGTAGTCTTTGACTCCAAAATTAAAAAAAAAATGGGACTCACCTGCAAGCACTACCTTTCGGATAAAAAAATAATTTTCAAAATAGGTCCACCAGGGCCGGAGCAATCGCGTAACACACATTAAAAAAACATACAGACGACTTGAATACCTCCTTCTTTTGGTAAGTCGGTCAAAAACAAACCTTAACTCTATATAATGTGTAGACAAATGTTAATGTTTTATTAATTGATTTAACAAAGCAATAAAATTCATATATCGTAATACATGCAGTGGCCGCTCGCTGGCCGCCATGTGGCCTGTGCGGTGTCTACAAATTGTCGACCGGAAACGCGCCCTTCCCTTCAATCCGCTCACTGCCGACTGTCACTACGTAAAACGTTTACAATCAAAAATTACCTTAATTACAGCGTTGCAACTGCTTGTGTGAAATGTGCAGGTTATATTATAAAACAGAAAGCTAAATTGTATAAACAAAGGATATAGTTTTTTGGCTGAGCCAGCAACCGAAGCCGCTGCACGATTATGCCAGCTCGTTTCATAAACCATGAGAAGCACTATGGGATTGACATGTCTTCCCAAAGACAAGAATTCCCTTTTATAAAATAGATTAAAAAAAAAGGATATAGTTTGCAATCCATTAAGTAGGTATATGAGAAAAGTCTAGTCTGTTTTTTTATTTTAATCATATTAATTAATATTATAAATGCGAAAATTTAGATGGATGAATAGATGTTTGTTAGTGCTTGGAGCCTAAACGGCTTAACGGATTGCGATGAAATTTGGTATAGATGTAAAGGATAGTCTGGAAGAACACATAGGCTATTAATATTTGTTTTTTTTAATTCCACACGGACGGAGTCGCGGGCAAAAGCTAGTTATAATATACAACTAATAGATAACAAATAATCGTTTTATAAAAAAATATATAAATGCACTGAATCCTACAAGGTCTAGATACAATTTAGAGCTTCAGTTAGTCAAAGGTGGATCAGAAATTTTAGTTAGGAAGGCTTTTAAAGCGGTAGAAGTGATAGTCTTAGGTAAGTCTTTTAATAATAGATGACTAATGCCTTCAAGCCCATACGTTATATCAAATAAAATACGTTACAATCGATCGATGATGCGTAATAGAAACTTATTCAATACATGAATCGGATCCCCGCTGTTCTTTACGGCACTCGAACCTCAATGTTTTTAAATGTTGGCCCGACACAAAACGGGTGAAGTGCCCCATACAAAAGTTGGCAAGAGGCAAAGATCGTATGTAACTTCGTAATTGGTCACTTGAATTTAAGGGAACCTTTCCGGTTTGACCATAGAGTTACGAAAATTTAGACTTTCCACCAACAATAAAAGTTATTTTATTTAATG
Organism: Papilio memnon; assembly: GCA_003118335.3. NCBI lineage: Eukaryota > Metazoa > Arthropoda > Insecta > Lepidoptera > Papilionidae > Papilio > Papilio memnon. The sequence continues at coordinate 1,019,261 of LD688935.1, forward strand.
TTATTTTTATATAATAAATGCATTAAAAATAGTTTTATTACTGCAGTATTTTGATGTAATAATTTTTATTTCTATTTGACTGGTGAATAATTGATAGATAATAAACAGTGGAAATAAATTGCAGATTAGAGCAGTTGACTGTTAGACTGGCGTGTTTTTAGAATTTTCATAATAATTAAATAAATACTGATAGAAATAACAAATTTCTACTAATATAAGTCGAAACTTTAAAATCAGATAAAATTAAAAAGTTTTATATGATTTTATGACAAAAATATTATACTTTTAATTATTTTTTTTTGATTTATTTTATCAAACACAGTACAAATACATCATTAAAATAAAAGTTTCTATAAACCCAATTGCGGGTTATTTATAATACATTAATAAGTTAACGCCAAGTCTAACACATTAATAAGTCAATGCCCATTCTGCCTCGAGCGGTAAGTATTGTGCAAATAGAGTAAATCCGGTAAGCGCCCGCGGCACCACGTATTAAAGGTTTCATACGCGTATTACAGGTGAAGTGGCTGCCTATTGTGTTACAGGAAGTGAATTTTACTCTTATTGTGCGCTCATTTTAGTTTGCCTCCAAATAATTGTAAGCTTTTACTGAACAAAGCAGAGCTTTAAGGATTATTTAATGTTGCGATGTATTAAGTGCAAAGAGGAAGTAAGAGTTGTTATAAGGTAGAAATGGTTAAACTACTCGTGTCAGTAACCCAAACGGGTAAGCAGGGTTTGTGAACATTTTTTAAAAATCTTCCTTTAATATTTAGAGTACGTTATTTAATCGATATGTCTTACATTTTATTATGGAACCTATAAAATCGTAACAAAAAATCGGATATCGGTTCGATGAATGGTTGGGAAAAAAGAGGAAAAAATGTATAAATCAAAATAATCGCGAGCGGCGCTGTATGTGTGAAATTCCACACGAGACTCTCATGGGGGGGTGAGTGGGTGAGTGTGGGAGGGGGGAGGCATGGGACTCATTACCGGCACGTGACACAGACCGGCCGCGCCCCTCCGCGCTACATTTCCCCAATGAGTTATTGAGTGCTGCGACGCTTCATGTGTTAAAACTTCTACATTAATATGGAACATGGACCATGGATGTGTTCAGTGGACAATTAAACGACGGACATACGTTTGAATCCTAAAATGATGGATCTCTTTATTTTTCTAAATACGGGTAATTATAGGCGATTACGTATTAACTTGTAGCCTATGGTCGGTCGACTTAAGTTATTTAGAAACTATGGCTAAGTGTGAAATTAAGGGAACGATTGCTTTAGAAATGTTTGCATTTTATATCAACGATCCATCCTTATTACACTTTAACCTCTTTCGTGCAAATGACTTTAAAGTGGATTTTTCCTCAAAACTCCACGCAATGTCAGTCGACGGGCATTGTTAATTGCATTTGATGGATGACGCAATACAAAACGTCAAATTACCCAGCGTACGCGGTGCCCGCGAGTATCCCATCGTTTGCCGCCGCACCGCCGCTGTATTTTTTCTAATTGAATCATGTGTGATTTATTATTGGTCTGATGATGTATCATTCTTTCAACGGCAGCCGCGCACCCCAACGGCTTGCGGCACAAATTATCGCTACAAATGTTCACAATTCTGCTTTTTAACTGCTCGCCCCATTTTACCCTTCGTACTTTTTTTAACGTAGTAATCGATTTTTCGAGTGGCTTACAATAATTTCATAAAATGTCTGATAAAACTGTTATAACCTTAAAACTTATAATGTTTTTTTAATCTGTATGTTTCTGGCCTTTTTTTGTTAAAGATGACATGCTAACATTAAAATATTTATATGGTATTTTCAATAATAAAAACCTAACTTTCAATATTGATAATGTACCTTTTACGGTCAAAACAATAGATGGGAAAGGTCCACACGTTACTATGTAGACATTGTTCTAACTTAGAGGTGGAAGATAAGAATTGTGATCTGTACAAATGCATTCGCGTCCTCTGCTCGCTGTAGTGGTGCTGCGCCTTTGCAGCGCGTCATCAGCTAAGAGTGAGTTTCCACCCGCTGAGTACATTATGCACAACACTATTGTTGTACTGCAGCTTATAGGTGTGAGGGTATACATGTCGGAATAGATGCGTGTTTGTTTTTGTTTGTGTACGCTAATGTCGATATATTCAGGGTTTTTCAACAACATAAACGACTGTATTTAAATAGTCTTAGTTGAAGGTGAAGAAATCTTTGAATTACTTTTTAATCTACCTATCGTTGATCCTATGGCAAATCGGCACAGTAAGTATTGCTTTTCCATACATCTTTATAAGTCATATCTGAATTAAATTCCTTCTTACGCATATACTCTTTTACGCAATTCATCCATATTCTCTTCGGTCTTCCTCTACCTTTGTAGCCATCCATATTCCGCCCTATTAATTTTATTGTTTATGTGATTATCTCCATAGCATTAAGCTTTAATAAATCTTTCGATTTTTTCATTTAATATCGTACTTGACTTCATGTTATCAGTCAGAGATACGAAAAGTTCGTGTAACAATAAATTAAATATTTGTTTATTAAACAGTAGATCATATTAAGGGCGGTAGGAAAATATATGGCAAGCTAGAGTCAGGCGGGCGGGTGGCGCGGTACCGCTAGGGTTGTCACAATGCAGTCGCTCTACGCGCCGCTGGGCGGTCACAGTGAGGCGGGCGACGAGCGCCTCAGCAGCGGCCCCGCGAGCTTTCAGCTCCCTTGCCTATGTCTAATATGAACATGGAAACTAGGGCTGCTAGCTTTACAGTTTAATTTAGCTAGGCTAGAGTGATTTTATTAATTGTTTTGTATTTACCATAGTCATTAATAAATTGTACTATTTATAAAGAGCGGTTAATAGTTTCTCTATCTGCGTTTATTGCATGGTCTACTTTGGTATCTTGATTTTAACTCCACTATGAAACTTTTGTCGCAAACTTGTAAACGTCTCCTTATTCTCTTTTATCGGTTGTTAAATATAATTAGTTTAGGGTATTTTTAACAATAATTAATATAACATTTTGTATGTGCAAGCCCTATGATAATGTGGGCATGCGAGCCGCGACTCCCCGCCGAGTCATTGTGTGTTCACGCCGCCCGCCGCGTCACACGGCGACGCCTTTCAATAAAATTTTTGTTTTGCACAGCCCTTAATTATCTTGATTAGGAATGTTGGGCCCATTTACATGTCATGTTCTCATTGATTTTTAATTGAATAGAAATATCGCTCAGGTGTACTTTGTGATCGAAATGTTGATTAAATTTTCAAATTGTCTTATAAACCCGTTTTGCTCTTAATATTATTATCAGCCTTCATAATTTGAGTTCATTTATGAAGTTAAGAAAACATTAATTTATGTCTCAAACTCACCATAAACATGTATTTTTACCTTATAAAATTATCTATAAACTTCATGTTTTCTTAAACATACAAATCCTTTGTCGAAAAGTCACAAGAAATGCTTAAATATATCGAAAAATCGTGTATCGGTAAACAAAGCGAATACGAAAAGTTTTATTCGATTGGATAATACATAAGTTTGTATAACGACGCATAAAATTGGCGGCAATTGGTGTGTTCCAGTGGCAATTATGTTTTAACCGTGGAATGGTAGTGGGACGCAATGTGTCGTGACCGGCCGACCGGCCGACATGCACCAGTGGTCGTGGGTAATGGTGCCCACATACCACATAAGAAACATTCACAACCCTCATATACAAGATATGCTTATGGTAAACGATTGTAATTATTTATTTATCAGATATAGAAATTTAAGTGTGATTAATATAAAATGTCTTTGAATTGTAATTTACCATAATTCGAAATTATTGTAATTTAATCTCACTCTTACTAATATTGTAAATGCGAAAGTTTGTATGGATGGATGGATGTTTGTTAGAGTTAGAGCCTAAACGGTTGAACGTATCTCGATGAAATTTGGAGCATAGTCTGGAAGAACACATAGGCTGTTTTCTTTTGTTTTTCTTTAATACCACGCAGACGGAGCACAGAACATATTAGCGAGCGAAAGCTAGTGCAAAATAAACCTTATTTTAAATAATATAGAATTTGTTGTTGTAAAAGTAAGGTACTGATAGCGGGTTTCCCGGCTATATTTAACCCTAGGTTAGTGATTTTTGTTCGTTCGAAGCCGCCGAAAATGGCGAAGCGACTGCTGCCCATAGACATTCGCAATTGCCTACCCTTAATCGACGGAGGAGGCGACGCACATAAAGTGGATATTTCCTCTGCCTATGCGTCTCCTCCACCGTCAAATCCCCGTTCCCTTTCCATTCTATTCTTATGAGAAAAAGGGTGGGAAGAAAAAGCGACTAAAGTTGGGTCTCCGGCACCACACTCATCAGACGAAACGCGGAATTGCTCCCACTTCACGCCTGTCTTCTGTGTGGTCGTGGTATTGCACCGGTCGAGCCGACCCATTCGTGCGAAGATGTTAAATCGCGCTTTACCACTGTTAAAGTTACCTTGTAGAGTAATGGAGAATACCTAAGACGTAAGATACTGACCGTATAAGATGGTATATATCTACGTATTCTATAAGCGACAGCTGTAAAATGTATTAGGGCAGAGTCACACGTCACGCTACAACCGTCAATAAAACGGTCCAATAAAGACATAAACCGCGCATCTCCTGTGGCTAACCTAATGATGCCATTTACTTTGATACCGTTCTAAACAAATAAAATGTAAAAGCGCAGGAGGTCGATTATACCCCGATCTGTGAATTACGACCGTAACAGGTGGATTTCCGATTTTTTCTAACATTCGTGTCAGCTGTTGTGTTTTGTTTAGGCAATTAACAACGTTTAATATTCAACCTGCTGTTCCCGTGTTCATTCATTAATTAGAATTGAATTGATATGTTTTTTATATCAAATCTTAATTAGAAATGTCTTTATAACTGTAGTTATATTGACTAGAAGCAGAATGCTTGTATTTCAAAAGTCACTTGTGTTAATATTATTTGTCTCTACTGACTACTTAAATATATATGTACTAACTACTATACTACTAACCTAACAAATAATAAACGTACGATAAAGTCTGATAGTGCTAGAAACAAAAAAATAACAATTTCTTTACTGATATGTAATTTTAACGTAAATAGGTAAATTCAAACAATACTTGGTCAAAATATCCTTACATAGATGATATTCATATAAGCTACGACAGTGTTTAGAAAGCAAGCGTCGACTTTATAAAATGCTACCTCTCTAAAATGGCTTTAATGAAAGCTTCGGCAAACAAAACGAAATTGTTTTCGATTCAATGTATCGTATAAAATACGGCCAAGTTAGGTGGAGTATCACTCACTCTATCGGAAGCGGTGTCGCGGCTCGCCGACACCGCACCGCGCTCACACACACCGCATACACTAAGAGCCTGCACGATAAATACATTGGTTAATTTCAACGGATTCATCT
>LD688935.1:1087554-1100805 GCA_003118335.3 Papilio memnon
GGTTGCCATGGTTTGTCATCATGTCATGTCATTTTGACATTTGCAATTGATCATTTGACAAATATAGGTAAACAATGAAATATTTTTTTTTTATAATTTCACGCGGATGAAGCTGCAAGGGAACAGCCACTAAGTAATAAGTAAGAAACTTGGTTAGACAATTATGTTATTTATTCAAACCCCGTACAGCTTTCAGTTCTTCAAGAAAAGAGCCTTATTTCGGTTATCATTATCTATTAACTGAGATCTAATTCGTTTAAAATAGGTACTGTACAAGTAAATTCTCAAAGCAAGCAAATTTGAAGCATCTTTCTTAATCATTAATACACAATGAAATAAAAACCGTTGAAGGAATAAAACCTTATGATTGCGTCGCTAGGACAGGATGTTTGCTCGACCAGTGGCCGGTCCTGCTGTTTGCTAACGAGTCTCTCATTTAGCGAGTTAGACGTCCGACAAAGCCACTGCCGTCTCATTTGGATAATGCTATGCAAATAAGTAGATACCGTCAACTGGAACCCTTTTGCACTCCAAGTTTAATTGTTTTAATTTTAGAATGGCAACGATTTAATGCCAGAGTTGAACGTCTGTATTTTATTTTAATTTTTAATTGAAGCACACTTTAAACTTATCTCTCACACATGGTTATAACATAACTTATTTACCTATATATAGAACTAGCTGTTCTCGTGCGGCTTCGTCCGCGCGAAATTACAAAAACTTTATTTTATTGTTTACATTTGTCAAATTATCAATTACAAAAATCAAAATGACAAGACATGATAACAAACCATAACAATCTTGCTTCCTTGATGTTGGCAGCAACTAATGATCTCTTTCCCACATTAGGGATTTTATCCAAAATATTTACCCGCTAAGTTTAATGGCGTGAAAATATATAGCCTAAAGCGTGACGAAAGTGCAGGGTTTTTTATTAAAAAAAATAATTATTCAAAAATATGCTGTAATTGCTGACATCTTAAGCAACAAAGAATTGTGTGTTTACGCTTTATTATATTAGTATAGATAGTATAGATTAGTTGTAACGATTCTAGTTAGCAGTAAAAGTTAACGACAGCATCTAATCACCAGACCTTCGCATCTTTAATTCATAATCACCAGACAATAATTTGGTTGCTGGATAGCCGTGCAGTGGGATATTGGCTGGCGCAACGCCGACGTTCTCCGCGACAGTAAAATTTCACGCGACATAAAGCAAAAACACACCCCCAACGCGTTACCACTGTTATTTCTCATGACCAAACAAATAAGACCTTCCAACTATCATACATTCTCCCCCTCTTCGAACAGAATGCGAAAGGTATAAGTTCCACGACAGGTCACGGTTTCTGGTGCATAAAACACATCTTGTTATGTTAGTGCGGATATCGTCAAAGTTCTGTCGGATGTTAACTACGAAAAGTTCGACTATAACGAGAACCATTTAATGTTCAACGTTGGTATGAGTAGATTGTTATGTACGGCATTTTAATCAAAATGAAAGTGACATGATTTTTTTAGAGAACACAATTGTTATTCTATACTAATATAATAAAGCGTAAACACACAATTCTTTGTTGCCTAAGATGTCAACACTCACAGCATATTTTTGAATAATTATCTTTTTTAATAAAAAGCCCTACACTTACGTCACGCTTTAGGCTATATATTTTCATGCCATTATACTTAAAGGGTATATATTTTGGATAAAAACCTTAATGTGGGAAAGAGACCATAAGTTGCTGCCAACATCAAGGAAGCAAGGTTGCCATGGTTTGTCATCATGTCATGTCATTTTGACATTTGCCATTGATAATTTGACAAATGTAGGTAAACAATGAAATATTTTTTTTATAATTTCACGCGGATGAAGCCGCAAGGGAACAGCTAGTTTATAATATAACAAGACAAAAAAAAACAATTTGTATCCACTGGTATTAAATACAAATGTTGACAAATAGTATCATTTTAATTGAACAGTTTATAATGATGAAGTTGGTTAAAGACTGAATTACAGATAGGCATATGAACTGAGCATAATCTTACTTTAATATTATAAATGCGAAAGTTTAGATGGATGGATGGATGTTTGTTAGAGTTTGCCGCCTAACGGATATCGATGAAATTTAGCATAGATGCAGAGCATAGTCTGGAAGAACACCTAGGCTACTTACTTTTGTTTTTTTTAATTCCAAACGGACGGAGCCGCGGGCGAAAGCTAGTAATTAATAATATGTATTATATATGTACGCATTATTAATTTATAATTATTTTATGCATCAATTTATTCAAAAATAATCTTTCAAATCTAACCACATTCTGGGATCGACTGTACCGAGTTCGCCTGCAATCAATAACAAGGAAGCTCTAACATCAATATTTGAGTTTAAACTCTCGTTTTATTGCCGGCTAACGAGGGAAAATGTTAAAACGAGAGGAGATTAAAGATTTGGTTTTACATTTTAATACTTTTGGCATTTAAAATAGGAGGTCGCGTCGGAGCTAAAATTATCAGAAATATTACGGCCGTATAATGAAACGACATTTAAAAGGACAACTTCATATTATAATAAATTTTTGGCGTCTGTCATATTGGAAGCAGCGCTTATGAAAAATGTAGTGAGAGCTTAATAAACAAGATTAGATTTGTTTGAGACCAAAATAAAGTCAGGTTTATGGTACTTATTATTCAAAATTAATAAGGGTTTTAAAACATTTATCATAGTAATCACCGCCATATTAATGTATGTGTTTGTTGTATTAACAGAGACAAAAAAAACATATCGCACCTAAAAATAATATGAACCATAATAATTTTAAAAGAATAAACCATTTACGAGAGACTGTGGTTACGGCGTAATTGTCGACATAAAATATAAATTACGGGGAAAATGGTAAATTGTCAACCATGAAAATGTTTATCGCCGTGTTTACTTAAACCTATTGAAAATGTGAACTAAAAGCCTTTGCCAAGTATTTCAACTAAACTGTTCCTTCAATATTAAAATGAAAACTAAAATATAGAAAACATCTTCAAGAAGGTGAAGAATATATCGAATAAAGCTATACGTACACATTCAAACAAGATTTAAATAATAAAAAAAAACAATATAGCATGTAGTGTGCTCCGGGCTTGAAAACGTCTCGAACACCAGCGGCGGCGGCGCGGGGTGTAATTTGAACAAATGAGCGACGGCTACGGAACTAAATTAAATTCGCGCCGGACTCGCTGCCTGCCGCCCGCCATTGCCGGCCGCTCACCAACAGATTACGGAAGTCGACCGATGCGGGCTAAACAATTTGTATCGATTTACAACTAACATAACGCTCTTACACGCTTCTTCAGACTAAAGTCATGTCTAAGTATCGTGGTCAATATAGATTTTTAAATTCAGCATTTAAAATTCGATTAAACAGTAAACACTCAACTTCAGGGAGCAAAACGTACAGCCTTTTCAAACCCAAATCAGAACCATATTGACCGAATGCAAATAAATTCCTTGCTATCCGGTATTTGAACACGTCGGTCCGCGTTCCCTCCCGCGCTCACTCCTAATCAAAAAATTGAACTTTCAATAAAGGGAATCATTAATTCTTTTTAGGGAGGGCTCCTGTAAGATCCTAACGAAGTCCGCAACAATCTTGGCATGTTTTTGTCGGATAATTATTTGAAAGGAATACTGTACGGCGGGGTGAAGTTTTTTCTTGTTAGATTTCCTTCTGTTTAGGATGTTTTAATTATAAGTTGTTATGTAAGCTCAATATTTAACCTAATTGTTTCTCTAAATTACCTAATTTCCTCCCCAACTTGAAGCTATAGGTAATCGTATAACAATTATGGGTATCATAGCGTTTTCTTTTCTTTACTTTCATCACTGGTTTATACGTAAATTAGTTTCCAGTATTCAAAGAATGTTTTATTGTTTTGTGACAATGAAAAAAAATACTTTATGCAATCAGTGACAAACCGTGACAATGAAACCAGTCTAACCGGATATTGATCCGTTATTTTTCTCAGAAGCTATTAGAGTAATGCAGGCAATCCCCCGCCGTGGCCGGGCGACTGCCGAGAATTAATGATGTCCCTTATTGGAAGCGGAATTTTTTGATCCCCTCCCCTGTGCCTCTCGGCAGCCCCTCTAGCCGAAGGCAGAGGAAGCCAACAAAAGCTTGTTTACACGACGAAGCTCACATTAAAACAGACTCCGGTCGCTTTAAGGCATTTAGGGGCCCATTGTGGATTATAGTATCGGATTGTCAAAAGCGATGTTGCGTTTTTGTCGCTTCCGGGTCCTGAAGGGTTTTGTAAATTAGCTTTTTTATCAACTCATGATTTCAAAATCGAATGTATGTTCAAATGCGTGATTCGTAATCGAATTCTCCGTGAACTCTTTAAAAACAATTTTACACTTTTAGATCTTCACTCTCTATGCTACAATAGCTAAGTATTCTACGCAATATGACCCTCGCCTGAACAAGATTCGTACGCAGTGCTGCCCTCAATCACGTTACGATGTAGTGATAAAGTCGGCGCGCGCTTTGATCAATTACTCGAGCAAATGATGCAGCTACGGCTACCTGCGGCGAACTGATCTCACTCCCACAGGAATTGAAGCGCCAGTTAATACAGGTAAAGGAGTCTATACTGCCGAGCGATAGGCTAGGTATTGGTGATTCAAACACTGGGCAGAAATATCAATGGAGTGGACACTGCTCTTTGATAAAATTACAGAAAAACACTTATCTCCCTATCAGGATAAACAAAATAAAGCAAATTGCAAATGTTTAAAAAATAGAAAAATGTGGATTTAAATTATTTCTAGGTCTTTAACTACGCAATATAATGAAAGAACACTCAAACATTACCCAAGACGGTCCTACATTTCAATTAGATGATCTCGCGCCACTATCTTCATACTAATTGCGTTAATTACCTCCTCTGCAACTTACGATGCCCCTCTCTCCTTCCCGGCGCTTTTTAGACGGGATTACATCAACTTCAATCTTTCTATATCTTTCTTACGTTACATCGATATTATAGTCTTTTAACAGTACAATGCAAAATGTAATTTTAATGTAATGTAAAATAGAGTAAACAAGTGCTTATTTTATACAGAAAAAAATACTGCGAGAAATGTTTTTTTTATTTCAGTCACGTAGTTACGCGACAAATTAGAAGAGTAAAAACTAGTCTGTCTACACATTTAAACCGCATGTCCGTTACAATCAATCTCGTTTGTACGAAATTAGACACACTGCTGCCGCGCTGTTCAAACTTCAACAGGAAAAGTTTTAACCACTATTCTGATGCATTTGTACGATACTTTTAAATGGATACACCGGGAGAGAGACCAAAAAGGTAGTGATGACTGAGATGACTGATGATAGAGTTATTTGGAGGACGAAAACCCGGCGCCAGCCCCACGGGTGTAGGACAAGGTAAGAGAAATGATGATTATTAACCGTAACTATACGGTGAAAATTATAAAAAAACTAACCTATAGCTGTCATTGCCGCGTCTATACGTCATAAAAAGCAGTAATAGGTTGTTATGAATTTAAAAATTATAAACATTTTACCTTTTTGCTTTGTTTAACGTATAGGCGAATTTCTGTTAATAAAATCTAAACACATTAAAATATAAGCAATATAAAAGGAAATTAAATCTGTCACTTATATGATGTATCAATTGGATTCATTGAGGAATGTGTAGAATATACCTATTGATTTTAAGGAAATTAGATTGTGTTTGTGATTTTAAGAGCTAGGTCAATTAAAGCATAATGCCTCGAAACGACATCGAAACGAAATCGTTTGGATAGCACAGAATAAGTTCAGAGCACGATTGTGACTAACTGAATACGAAGCGTGTAACGCGCTTTGCAATTTCCGTCGCGGCTTACAAATATCCAACTTTATTCGATTTGGACCTACAATTATATTTCATTTATTAGAATTCTCTCTCTAAATCTGATCCTTTAATATTTACTATTGGTTTATTCTTGATTTTAATTGTTCCTTTTTTTTCATGTATCATCTTTGATTTTTATAACAAGTTAAAGAGCAAATAATAATCTGTATTCTGTACACACTGACAGGTGACATGTCCACAATTTGTTTTGATTCGCTCACGTTTTGAGACCGTAATTTCAAAATTTTTTGTTACAAATAATACGTATAGAATTTTATACCTGTGCTAGATGTAAAGGTAATTTATACCATCGTAACAAAAGCTTTAAATAACAGTAAAATCAACAAATCTAATGAGTATCCAGAAGTAACTCTTCCATAAATCTTATTTCCGTTAATGGCGACTAAAGCCAATAGAATTTTAGAGGACTTTTTGTCGTTAGTATCCGCTGAAAACTTTCAAATAAACAAAGTAATTGATAAAAACAATGAAGAGGAGGAAGATAAAATATGTGATGTTAGTACTCAAACAAATGTTAATACCCGACAGAGAAAAGGTAATTAATACATTTACTACCTATGGGTAATGAATAGATCATACTTCATACTAATATTATAAATGCGAAAGTTTAGATGGATGGATGTTTGTTAGAGTTTGTAGCCTAAACGGCTGAACGGATTTCGATGAAATTTGGTTTAGATATAGAGGATAGTCTGGAAGAACGCATAGGCTACTCACTTTGTTTTTTTTAATTCCACGCGGACGGAGTCGCGGACGAAAACTAGTATTAAATATTTACCAATGATAGAACAGTAATCTATGCATGAATGGGCCGACTTTCCCGGTGCAATACAACGACCATACAGAAGACAGGCGGCAAGTGGAAACAATTCTTCATTTTAACTGAAGTCTTCGTGTTAAAGACCTAATTTTAGTCCCTTTCCCTTCCCACCAAATTCTGATAAGAAAAGGTTTCGAAAATGTACATCGTAGTTGTGTAGCAAAAGGCGTTCGGTCCAATATCAGTCGCAAATCTCATGTTTAATAAAAATTCACTTCATGTTCAAAAAATAACCACTAAAATAAATGCCACCACATTTGTTGTGTATCACAAAGTTCAACACATTACATAAGCAAAATCTCAGTAGTGGGTAGTTGGAGAAAAATTGACATGTCAATTGATAATTTTTTTATGGACTTCAGTTGTAGGTAAATATTATCCAGGCGCTATTACTAGACACTACGTTTGGAAAGTAATGGTTCCTTCACAGAGACCTAAGCGAAAACGAGGTACCAAATAACTATTTAAATGATACATAAATTTATAACTAATTAATGAAATTTTTTACTTAATTTTTTTGTCAACAGTAACGTTCATGGATTGGAAGAAATATCACAAACTAAGTGTTATTAATGGTTTTATTGATGATCTAGAAAAAGATTATCCTGCCATTTGCACAGTATCAGTGATCGGTAAATCCGTTGAAGGTAGAAACATTAAGGTAAGAAACTTTGAAATGGATACGTGCACCTTCTAAAAAGTATCCTAATATATTTTATTGCTGACTTCATTTGGATTCCTGGTAATAGTTAATATTAATTATTGTATTTCAGATGCTAAAGATCTCCAACAGTGACGCCGATAACTCCCCCGTGTGGGTGGACGCGGGCATACACTCCCGAGAGTGGATCAGCATTGCTGTTGCTACCTATTTAGCTAACCTCATTGCTAAAAATTTTCATAACCTCCCGAAATCAATTACTAATAAAGATTGGTTAGCTATTTCCTTTAATATATTAGTTCATTATGTTGATTTCAAATAGACCAATAAATATCTAGATAATGATGAGTAGCAAAGCTTGTTGAAATAAAAATTAATATCAACTTGCCCTTCTCCCTACGGAGGGTCGGCACAGTATGTGCAGCTCTTCCATACATTTCTATCAGCCGTCATATTTGAATTCACTCACTTCTTAAGCATATCAAGTAAAAAGACAATTAATAGACATTAACTATTCTTTGATACTTTTAGATAGTACCTACTCATCGTTTTCAGTATATCTTGCTAATAAAATCATAAATATTTAAAATTATCGCAGGCATTTTGTACCAGTTTTGAATCCCGATGGATATGAATATACACACAATCATGAGCGCATGTGGCGGAAGAATCGCGCAATGCACGAAGGAAAATGTGTTGGAGTTGATCTTAACAGAAATTTTAGGTAACAATTTTTAAATATCTATGTAAAAGAATGACGCATTTCTTAAATTATAAGTCAATTTATAATTCTGGTATAAATTGCAGCTGTGGATGGGGTGTCGATGGTGATCAAGGTTCTTCAGCTTCACCGCATAGTGTTTTCTATAGAGGTCCAGCGCCGTTTTCGGAACCCGAAACAGTCGCCGTGAGGGTAATCAAATTAGTAAATCTACGTAATAAGAATGTTTGGAGCGCGCGCACACCTTTGACTAAACTATCGCATAATTGTATACTCGCGCTTTGATTCCTATGAGCTTATATAGAGTTGCGCACACTACTCGATTTTTAATTGTGCAACTAAACAGTCGAATTAGCTACGAAACAGTCAATCGCACAACAGTTGTACGATAGTTTAGTTAAAGGTGTGCGCCCGCTCTTAATGTAGGTTACTTGTTAGAAAGTAATATTAAAAGAGATTTAACTTACAGGATACAATCATGGGTTCGACTACACCTTTCAAAGTGTTTCTGTCGTTTCACAGTTATTTCGAATTAATAATATTTCCTTGGGGCCACAAGGCAGAAGCATGTCCCGACTATCTTCAATTATTAGAAGGCGGTGCGGTTATGGCTAGAGTATGTGAACTTTTATATCGCATTTAACAATATAACACTAATAGAAATGAACATTTGAGAAAACTAAAACAACATAATGAATCAATTGTTCATTAATTTTGAACTTACTGATCTTTACTTCAATATAAATCATATGACACCTCAAAACAAAGAAAACTATCTTGTCGCAACAATTCAACGCAATAGTAATGTAATATTCTTTAATGGTAAAGAATTTGAAATATCGAACTTTTTCTAGGCGATCTACGAAAGCAGTGGTTTGATCTATAAAGTAGGCAGCACTAAGGATATGACGTACAGTGCATGCGGAACTAGCACGGATTGGAGTTATACAATAGCAAATGTCCCCTTCTCGTATATGATAGAGCTAAGGAGCAAGAAACACAAGTTTAGACTTCCTAAAAGTCAAATTATAGAAACCGGAAAAGAAATTTGGAACGCTGTCGGAAAACTTATGGAATTCGTAGATCAATATTAAAAGACTTGATATCTATATCTATACATAAAATAAAATTGGAGTGTCGTTTGTAAAATAAAAAGAAAAATCCAGGTTTCGGGAGGTTGATGTATTTGCGTCGGTGATAACGAAAATCGTATTTAATTTTTTTTTATCTGTCTGTCTGTCCGCAAGCCGCGTTTGTTCCGGGTAATCTCCGAAAGGACTGGGCCGATTTCGACCGGACTTCCACTGAAGGGTAGCTGACATAGGCGGGCATATTATAGGCTACTTTTTATCTTAATATTACGTGGACGAAGACGCGGGAATCAGTAAGTTTTTTATTATAAATTTGTTTCTAAAATGTCTATAAAATTTGTTTTTGTATTTGGTTTTTGTATTAACTAATGTTGTTTTTCGTTATGTTTGTATAAACAATAATGTACATATAAATCAATTATTTGAAAAAGTAATAAAAATATTATAATCGGTTTAATGTAATTATTTTTCATAAACATTTTCTAACAATTTACAGCATATCTTTATGTCTTAAAGGTTCACAATTTAAACATTTCTTTTTATCTACATGTTCAGCTAGAGCTTTTACACCATTCCATATTTCCTCACAGCACTCGATTATCTGTTTTTTAGGCAAAGCGAATTTATGTTCTTTACTTCTCAACTCGACTAAATATGAATACGGTATTCGCGCGATACCGTAGCTCCAGTCGATACTAGTGCCACTAGCTGGGTACATTAAGTCTCTGAAGTTACCAACTTTGTACAGGCGGCCGCTTGTGTCAAAAATAGCCTGGAATTCAAACACCTTTATTAATATCAGAGATTAATTACAATGCTTAAACAATCTAATCTCGGAAACTAAATGAATTTCAATTAATTTTTCATTTGGCAGCTCCGTCATCAGGGAACTTTGGGACTTTAAAATCATTTTACGACACTTAGGGCCTTCCCACTATTGACTGAGGCTCAGATAGCTTAAAAATGACATCACTGTCAGATATGCAACAAAATCCGACATTTCCATCACATATTTTACACGTTAGATTGCTATCAGACAATATACAATTTGATGGGACAGAGGTAACTGCAGCAAGATGGATAGAGGAAACGCAAAATCAACTTAAAATAAATTAAGAAACAACACTTAAAAATCTCACTTATTTTATAAATTTTAAAGTTTAGATGGATGGATGGATGTTTGTTAGAGTTTGTAGCCCAAGCGTCTGAACGGATCTCGATGAAATATAGCATCAATGTAGAGCATAGTCTGGAAGGACACATAGGCTACTTTTTTTTAATTCCACGCGTACGGAGTCGCGGGCGAAAGCTAGTTAGGCATAAATAACCACAGAATATCATTACCTTCGACATAACAGTTGCTCCTTCAAGTAAATACACATAATCGGGACAAGGGTCAGTTGTAAAACACCAGGGGAACGTAATAACTTCACTGTACGAGTGAAAAGTCAGAAATATCTTAAACGGTATCGACGAATACAAAATTAAATCCTGCAAAGAATAAAATTGACTTAAAATATAATACTTTTTTAATTGGACATCCTTCTAATATTATAAATGCGAAAATTTAGACGAATGAATGTTTGTTAGTTTCTAGCTTAAACTGCACAACGCATCTTGATGAAATTTGGCATATATGTAGAGGACAGCCTGGAAGAAAACATAGGATACCTTATTTTGTTTTTGTTAAACGCACGCAGGCAGACTCGCGGCCGAAAGCTAGGATTTCTGTAAGGAAATGTTACTTTCAACAGTAAAAAAATCAATACCTTAATAGCACCTGCTTCTGGTTCGGAGAATGCACTTGATCCTCTAAAATTATTATGATTAGGATCACCAGACGAGAACTCTGTACCATTTATACCCCATCTTACACTACAAATAGATACATTTTAGAAGACTTTATTTTTATTCCAAGCGTATGAACACTGCTTATTGTATTTGTTAAATATTACTTATAGTGCAGCTCGTCTTTAAAGTTAATGATGATAATAATGAATAATTACCCAAAATTTCTATTAAGATCCACTCCAACCACAGTCGATCCGAGACGTGATCTATTTTTCCTCCACATTCGATCATTGGTATGTGTATAAACATACCCGTCCGGATTCACGACTGGCAGTAAATACCTTAAAATAAATCATTCTTGATTATCATAGTAGAGTTGACACATAGAACAATAGAACACGACATGTTTACCAGTCTTTATTAGTTATGCTCGTTGGCATATTGTCAAAATTCTTAGCTAACTGCTCGCCTATGTACAACACAACAGATGCACTGATCCATTCACGGGCGTGTATTGTACCGTCCAACCAAACTCCTGTATTGCTCGCATTGCTGTTAGAGATTTTAAGCAACTGGAAACAGTTCACATCTGTTACTATGCAAGTTGATAGCAAATTTCCTCTTAATGCAATTAAAATAAAGATATACTGAATTAAGTTAATAAATGATGAGGATAAAATTGAAATCAAGTGTTGTGAGATTAATTTACATACCATTATATCCCTGCCCTCCACTGATGTACCGATAACACTCAAAGTGCATATAGACGGGTACTGAGTTTCAAGGTCCACTAAGTATTTATAGATTATGTTTAAGGGATGATAGTCCGTAAAATCAATACCACGGCCTAAAACATTTAAAATATTAACATGTATTCATTTGTTTTTGGCTTCGTACACCAATATTGTCAGTATAAAGCCATATACATAAATGATTACTGTTCAGTCCTCAGTTTTGCCTACACACGTTAGATTTATCTGAACGATCCAATGGTTCAGATCAAACTGTCAGATAAAACTGAGCGTATAGCGGGCGGCGGATACAAATCAAAAACTTGAATTTTTAGATTTGTATCACAAAAACTATGTTGTGTTATTTGATTGTTGTACATATGTGCAGATGTGTAAAACTTACCATCGGGTGAACCATTCAGTCGTCTGCCACTTTCTGTCACGACAAAAAACATTTGATACAAAAATGATTAACAAAATATAAAACAGAAAAATAACTGAGAAAGAGTTGCTTAAAATTTAACAGATCCAAAAATCGTATTGGCAATCGTGAAACCAAACTTTTGCGCATCTTTGCCGATGGCACATGACGTCATAAATTAACTGACGGTACTAAACAGACGAGCGCGGGATGTGACTAGAGGGGAAGTCATTGGCAAACATTCTGCGACTATTGTTTAAAAGGTTATCGATTCTAATGAATCAGTCAATTGAAACAAAACAATATGGTCTAGTTTTCTTCAAAGAAGTAAATTACAAATACATGTATATCCTTCCACCAAAACAAGTCAAAATAATCTTAATTTAGATTCTATCTCCAATAATGGTTCGGTTATTAGATTCGGTAGTGTGTGCTTACTTATTGGTGACCTGGGTGAATAGGAAGAAGAAGTGGGACTAGCAAGACGTAATCTCCCCATAGCGTCAACATTGGTTTCCGTCACTTCATACACGATGTTACGGTTCCGGAGCAGTTTTTCCAGTTGCATTACACGCGTCCCTTCTACAGACACATCTACGTCATCTTTATTTTCGCTGCAGATGTTTATAGCTGGAAATATAAATTTTACACTTTCGTACATAGCTTCACATAGTGTGTATAACAGAATTAAGTGCTTCATTGCCATATGAATTATTTAAAAACTAGCTTTTGCCCGCGACTCCGTCCGCGTGGAATAAAAAAAGTAAGTAGCCTATGTGTACTTCCAGACTATGTTCTACATCTATGCCAAATTTCATCCAGATCCGTTCAGACGTTTAGGCTACAAACTCTAACAAACATCCATCCATCTAAACTTTCGCATTTATAATATTAGAATGAAGAATGAAGTGTAATAATGAATCGTTAACATTTAGTAAAAGCTTGACGACACTAAGACACTTTCATTGGTTATTACAAAATATTGTCAAATTGTCTCAAGTATGATATTCCGCAAATAATCGAGTTTAAAATTTGTTTTAAACTTATCTAAAATTGAGTCAACTTACTGCCTTTTGTATCCAA
>LD688935.1:1106528-1117542 GCA_003118335.3 Papilio memnon
GCGAAAGCTAGTATTTTTATACAATCGTTATATGTGTTACAAAAAACTTGTAAAATATCCGCCAATGAATATGTAAATCCAGCATTATTTAGATGTAATATACCGTTGATACCAAAATCGTGTCATCCGCGATGGACGGAGAGATTAAACTGCAAATAGGATTTAGTCGTAAATCAATTGCAATGCATCAGTTTTAAATCTATCCGCAGCGTTAAAATAATAGTTTAAATAGTTTAATGCTCGTACATAAATTAAGTTGTTACATATTGAGTTTCAATAATGAAATGCCGAGGTTTTAACAATCATGATTTTTATCGTAAAATGTTTTATAATATTTTCTATCAACTTTTTCCCCTTTAGTCTTATCTATTAATTTTTGTTCTTCAGGATATTCTAATGAATTCAGGGATCAAGTTCAAAGTGTATGTTACATTGCACAGCTTCGGCCAAGTGATCGTGTTCCCTTTCGGATACAGAGATGAACTTTGTCCTGATTACATGCGACTGCTTCAAGGTGCTACTGCTATGTCAAAGGTCATTCATATTATTAGAATTATTCCACAAAATTTGATGTGAAAAATGTGATTATATTTGTAAGGATTACTTTTTTTTCTTAGGCTATATTTCGATCGACTGGCAACGTTTATAAAGTAGGCATATCAAGGGACGTGATGTACGGTGCTTCCGGAACTAGTACAGATTGGAGTTATGGTGCAGCGAAAATACCTTATTGCTATTTGATCGAACTTAGAAGTAAAGAACACAAATTCGAACTACCTGAAGTAGAAATTAAAGAGAATTGCAAAGAAGTTCTGCATTGTATTCATGCATTGATGGACTTTGTGGATAATAATCCAGTTTCAAATGAAAACACGAATTTAACCCCACCTCCAAGTTAGGCTAAAATCAAGAAGAAATAACAAAAAAAAATGTAAAAAAATACATAGAATTTTGTACACGCTGTCTTACATTTTCAAAATTTAAATATTTAGATGTAAGGTGGACTTGGAAATTAAAAAGGCTTGCAAAGAAATCTTTTATATGCAGAAATAGTAAAGGGCTTTGAGATCATCATTATACTTATTATAAGGTAAAGTTTGAATACACCTTTATAAGATAATTAAAGGGAAATAACCTGCATAGAGATTTCGATATGCCAAAAATATTGAGTATTTCTGAGACCACTCGTACTTATAAACGTTTATGTAACGTAACAGTTTACTTTTTAATTCTGTTAATACAAAAATGGTGAGAAAATCCAGGAATTGTGAATCGAAAAATGTTATCAACAAATTTCGAGATATATTACAAATCAGAACTGTTTTGATTCTTAATAAAAGAAGGTTTTACGTGAAGACAGCAACTTGAAAAAAATGAAAACAAATTGTCATTTAAATGTCAAAAAATATGAATTCGTTTTAAAATGTAACTCAAATGATACATAAATTTCAAGTAATATATTAATTCAAACATTCCGCTCATCACACAATAATATCTATGTTTTTAATCTGAGGGTTTCATTAATTCGCTCAAAGTGGCACCACCATGCGTAAAGTCGCTTGGGGGAAAAACACAAGTATGGGAAGTGAAACTTAACAGCGAGAAGCAAAGGTGTTTCATCAAGACGTTGGACACGGTCGGAGGTACCTTACCAGAATACTACAATTCACATCTAATTTTAAAAGTACACATTAATTTTTAAATAAATTTTCATTCCATAAAATACTCTACGATAAATGTCTCAAATCTATACTTTATGTACAGGGGCCTATTCAAATTAAACCTTGAATTTAAATATTCATTTATCTACATCTATACTTCTATACTAATATTATAAAGAGGAAAGATTTGTATTTTTGTATGTATTGAAATAACTCAAAAACTTCTGGGCCGATTTTAAAAATTCTTTATCCGTTAGAAAGGTAATTTATCTGTAGTAACATAGGATATATTTTTTTTAATTTCGCGCGGGCGAAGTCGCGAGCAATAGCTAGTCTACAATAAGTCTAATTATTGAAAGTATCTTGACGCGTCTTCGTTGGGAAAAAATTCTTTAAAATGAAAATTATAAATTGGAATATATCATACTACTAAATAAATTTACACAATGATAACAAAACTATAAGACATTTTTTGGTTAAGAATAATTTTACCAATTTGCCTTTCACAGCGGTTAACATCTGGAAGGAGGAAAGAAGCTCAATGGATATAATGGTGGAAGGACCAAAGTCAACTCAGGTAGCTGAGTTGCTGTACGAGCGGAGCATTCCCTTCGCCGTAGCTATCGGTGACGTGGGCCCCATGCTGGACAGGGAAGGCATCAAGCCGAAGCATCGGAAATGTGCCACTGGATCAAGTATGTTCTTTGTTAGTTTAGGATCTCAATTACATAGCTTTTTGTTTACTTAACCTTATTATATCTATGTATTACCGGTTCTTACTAAATGCATATTATATTTTATTGTCTTCCTTTAATCCTTTATGTAAAAATCAGCGAATATTTCAAACAAGATATTAAAATGTCCGTTTTCCCTCACAAAAAATTAATCACAGTGATAGTGGATGACTCAACGTTGAAGTCAAATATTTCTGTTTCGGAGTCACCACTCTCTTTTTGTTAAACTATCATAACAAAAGACGTAATTATAATCCGCAATACAATAATTATCTCACAAATTCCAAAAGTCATTAGTAAATTGTTATCTCTAATTGTTCTAATGTGTTTTTCTTTTATAACTAACAATTATAAGTAAAGGTTAATTAACTTTTTAAAGGCGGATTAGTGTTAAAAGGACTTCCTGTGTAATTTAGTAATTCTTTAATTGTATATTTAAATGTGCGGTTTAACAAACTTTCGCATTTGGTAGATAGATTTGCAAGCAGAAGGGTTCTTTACCCGTTGCGTAGAGTTCTCTTTTTAATTATTTTTTAATTGTTCAGAGGTACCAATGGATTGGAAGAGTTATCATCGTTTGGGTGTCATTTATGAGTTTATGGAAAGTCTGGCTGCTGAATGGCCGACATTATGCAGTGTGTGTACAATCGGTCGATCTGTTGAAGGTCGCGCAATAAAGGTAAGAGCATTGTTGTATTACTCGTAATATACACATTTTGACTAACGTACGTTAGAAAAGAACGAATTGTAATAATCAGACTTCTCATGTAAATCGTTGACTTAATCTTACCAATGTTATAATTGCGAAAGTTGACATGGATGGATGGATGTTTTTAGTGTTTGTAGCCTAAACTGCTGAACCGAACTCGATGGAATTTGGCATAGATGTAGAGGATAATCTGGAAGAACACATAACCTACTTATTTTTGTTGTTTTTTTTTTAATTTCACGTGGACGGAGTCGCTGTCGAAAGCTAGTGTCTAACAAATAATGAGTTAGCAGTTTAACCCTTAATGCATATTGTTGCCAAAAGTCTACAAACAAAAGTATAGTTTTTAATGAAACCGACATTTTTGTAATTATAATATTTTTCCCTTAATCCCCTAAAATCTATACTGAAATATTTATTTCACAATTAAATAAAAAATCATGCATTTGAGGGTTAAATCGGTTATCCATTTTCTTGTTGATGTCTTTACTTTGGCAATTTTAATAAAATGTTATGTATATGGTGTTGATGTACATCTATTTCAGATGTTAAAGATATCTAACGGACGGTGTAACAACGCGGGCGTATGGATGGACGCAGCGATACATCCGCGCGAATGGATCAGCACGGCGGTGCTAACGTACGTCGCAGACCAACTCGTCAGGACATACGATCAGCAGCCGGATTACATTACAAATAAAGATTGGTACGATATTATATTATTATACAAAACAGATGAATATTGCAATTTATGTTTGTGACACATCAGTTACCACATTCAAAGTCATTTATGTTTTTTTTTTCTTTTAAGGTTTATAGTCCCCGTTGTGAACCCTGATGGATATGAGTATACTCATACACATGACCGCATGTGGAGGAAGAATAGGGCACGCTACGGCGAATGCTATGGCGTAGATCTTAACAGGAATTTTAGGTTAGAACTTTGCAAGGAAGAAATAAGGAGTAATAATGGACTTATGATCATTTAAAGTCACATTTTAATACTAAATGTAATGAAAGTGAATGTCTTTTTAGCTATGGCTGGGGAGAGCGTGACGAAGAAGGGTCATCAGATGATCCTGCTAATATTTTCTACAGAGGTCCTGAACCTTTTTCTGAGCCAGAAACCTCAGCGATAAGGGTGAGTAACTATGTTCCATTATATTGCTGTGTTTACTTGTTAATTAAATTAATGCCACCGTTTTTTCACCGCACCGTCTAATTAAATTTGTTTTTATATTATTAATGAAGTGAATTTGTATTTATATTTTTATTTATGTTTGTATGTAGCAAGCGATCTGCAGCGCGGGCACCAAGTTCAAGGTGTTCCTGTCGTTCCACAGCTACGGCGAGGTGATCATCTTCCCCTGGGGCTACACGGGAGATCCCTGCCCTCATTACGTGCAAATGCTGGAAGCAGGCACTGCTATGGCTAAGGTATAATTATCACGTATAGGTAGTCCGTTGTTGGTTCTAAGTATCAAAACCATCGAAATCTCTTCTTTTTGATGAGTGGAACTGGAATTAAAAAATATATTACATAATGGCATTTACACTTGACAAAAATGCTTGCAATAGTATTTTATACTACATGTTCTAGTATTTTCACTGTGAATCGTACATCTTACTAATATTACGAGTATAAATGTAAAAGATTAAATGGCTAGATGGATGTTTATTAGAGTTTACAGCCTTAACCCCTGAATGGATCTCGATGAAATTTGGCATTGATATAGATCATAGTCTGAAAGAACACAAAGAAGAGAAAGAACATAAAAATAGATGTAAATCAAAAGTTTTTTTACATGGTTGGTTTTCAATTGTTTGCAGGCCATCCAGCAAGCGAGCGGTCACATTTACAAAGTGGGCAGTACAAAGGATCTCATGTATTACGCGTCAGGAACAAGCACAGACTGGAGTTACGCCGTCGCTAACATTCCATACTCGTACATGGTGGAACTGAGGGGCAAGAGACATCGCTTCTTATTACCCAAAGAAGAAATAGTATGCACATCCATAGAAGTACTATGCGGCGTATCAAAGTTAATGGAGTACATTGAAAAATTTAACAAAGTGACTCCTGCGCTTAGTGTCGAGTCCTGCCAGTCGCCGTCATACACGATCAAAGTGCCCCGGACCCCGTCATGGGTTAGTGCCCGATGCCATTCCTGTAGGAGTTCCAGGTCATGTTGTAAAAGCAGCCATTCACCCTCGTGCTCCCGATCTCACTCACGACAAAGTTGTAATGCTCAAAAATGTGACAGCGCACATTCTAAGTGTCGTGGTTCACCGAACAAACCTTGCAATTTTACCGAATAATGTAGAAATTAACTGACAATTGATGACAATGTACACTTTTAAAACATAGACTTGAATGTTTTATTGGTATACAACTGTTAAATAAATAATTATAGTTAATCAAGAAAATATTTTTCTGACTCAGTTTTAACGTAACACACAATTAGATAGTCAACCTTCAAACGATATTATCGAGAGCTTAAAATTGGTTATTTAACTACGAAGTTTTATTGTATGTCTAGATAGAAGAAATGTTTATTTTATGCTATAATCTAATTTAAACGAAACGATCATTTAATATGTCCCTTGTGTGTAATGTAGATTTGGATTACTTGTAAAACTAGGATAAAAGTATTTAAAACGATAATGTGTTTTAAAATAAATTCTCTTTTAAAGTATATTATGGAAGCAATCCAAAAATTTGCCTCACAACCTGCCTTTACATTATGTTCAACATTGGCTTATTGATTCGAGGCTATCGTTGCCAAGTTTTAAATTGTTTTATCATTTTGTATCACACCATAGATATGTTAAATAAAAGAACTGATTAAAAATTTCAGTAACTTTATTTACAGACTTTTGCATTATTTTATAATACAGTCAACAATTAATTACCGTAAGTAATTCACATTCATTTTTCTAACGTAAAAACATCTATAGACACGTCACTATTGCACGAATCTCTTATTCATAACAGTCCTACGCAATACAATAATTGTCCAATAGAACTCGGCAAACCGGACGGTACGACCGCACAGAACTCGGCAACTTTTAAAACATCTTGTAGTTCTTAATCTTGTTAATATGGACGCCAGACATCTATAGGCCGTCTCTCTGGCGTCATCATTGACTTGCTACGCGTTCTCACGCCCTGGTCAGGCCATTCCGGGGATGCGGGTCGTTTTTTGGCTACTCCCGAAATCGAGGAACTACCCTCATCTTCTCGGTCCGGGCTCGAACTTGAATCTTCTCGTGGAGGCGGTGGTCTTAGCCACCAGTCGTATCCGCCGTAGAGTTGTGAGTAGAGCCACGCGGGCGGGGTTGGGAGGAGGGGTGAGTTTAGGAAGAGTTGGGCGGCGAGGGCGCTGTGGAAGAGGCTGGATGATGCGGGGAGGGGCTGCAGCGGTTTTCGCGTTCTGACGGAGGTGAAGGCACCGGGCCGCTCGTCGGGCGGCGGGCTGTCGGAGGCGGTGACGGATATATCGTCGTCCTGCGGCGAGCCGGGCCGCGACGTGGCGGGGCTCGTCGTGCTGTGCGCATTCATAGTGGTAGGCGTCTCTGAAGCTACCTCTGTGGAGAAAGTGGAATTCAGTAAGACGATTTTGAAAGATTTATAAATATCTTAAATTTGAATATAATTATTGAAACATTACCGGTCTCGTGAGGCGGCGGAGGTATGTGGGGATGCTGCGCGTGCGCAGCTGGCAGTACGTGGGGCGTGAAGTGCGCGTGTGAGGGTAACATAGGGGGTGGGTAGTGACGTGCGAGCGCCCCCCACTCACCCCCCGGTAGACCTGCAAGCTGGTGAGCTATGCCTGAAACAAGGATTAAGCACACATAAACAAAAAACATTAAACATCTAGTTTCGAATCAAGTTATTCCCAGAGCGTTAGGCTAGGTGAGTAGGTATATATTGTTGTAAGCTTTCACCAAATATTTTGATGAAACATTGATTGAGATGGCAGACAAGTGAATCAACAAAACAATGACACTAAGAGTTATCGCGAGACGCTCCACTAACGCTAACGGCGCGCTTAACGCACTCATCAGAATATTTAAATAATGAGAGAGACGATTCCCGCCTCCCCCACAAAGCCGGTTACAATTCCCTTCTTATCGCATCGCGAACAGTCGTCAACCTACAAACAGTCAACTTAATGCCAAAATATTAAATTAATTTATAGAGAAGTTACCATTTTCTTAATTTTTCTACCACTTGGACTGATATTAAAATGCTTAATGGTGATTTTTACCCTATTAAAATATCTCAGCCTCCCAATTCAACTAAAAGGGACACTTTAAAACATACCTAAGCATATTCCACGCTTTGTGCCGTTATCAACATTCGACAAGCAACTTGAAATATGAAGTAGTTTATCAATTGAAATCCATAATTAAAACAAAGAAAACAAAACACGACAATTAAAAAACATATTTGTAAAATAGGAAATGTGTTTTGGTGTCATAATTTCCAGTTGACATTTTTAAGCGCATAAATTAAGGAAGTTTGCCGGCGCCGCGACCCCGTATATTCGGCTTAACCCTTTAGCACCCACCTTGGGTAATTCCCACCCCGAGCCAACCCAACCCTTTCAGCAATAGAATAAATTACAGGCCGTTTTATGTCGCAGATAGCGTCGCTGCTAAAATGTAAAACACATTATTTTGAATCCGACCGCTTAGCATTTATAGGTGTAGTGCCGCTCTCTCCGCTGCAATTAGACAAAAGATGTTTTTGAGGATTACTCAGTTTATTTCAAATCAGCTTGATGCTTTACGATCCGAGATATTGGATCGGCTTTCTTGAAATCGTTTTATCGCTTCTCAAGCCCCAGTCATATAGATTAAGACGTAAGCAATAATAGAATCATTAATTTATAATTATAAAAGACTTGGTAAGATTTTAATTGATTTAGTTTTAATATGCACATGTGACTTTATTCATTTTGTCTCATTAATATATTTTTTAACAAAAAAAAATATATAGACGAATTGAGTACCTCCTTCTTTTGGGAAGTCGGTCAAAAAGTTGTATCTTGATAAATTAAGGATATTTTTAATTACTTAAAGTTAAATGGCGTTCACAATACGAAAACAGAATTTATTAATTTCGTATTGTATTTATATACTAGCTGTTCCCTTGCGGCTTCATCCGCGTGAAATTATAAAAAAATTATTTCATTGTTTACCTACATTTGTCAAATTATCAATTGCAAATGTGAGAATGACATGACATGATGACAAACCATGGCAACCTTGCTTCCTTGATGTTGGCAGCAACTTATGGTCTCTTTCCCACATTAGGGTTTTTACCCAAAATATTTACCCGCTAAGTTTATTGGCGTGAAAATATATAGCCTAAAGCGTACGTAAGTGTAGGGCTTTTTATTAAAAAAAGAATTATTCAAAAATATGCTGTAATTACTGACATCTCAGGCAACAAAAAAGTGTGTGTTTACGCTTTATTGTAATAGTATAGAGTATAGATATAGAAGTATAGATAGTATAGACATGAAAATCCTTTATTAATAAGATCTCTATGTTTGTGTTATGAAGAGAAAGATATTTATTTATCTTTGACATGACAAATGGAAAGGCATTGTTTCATTTTGTATTCGTTGTTCAAAGTTGTAGAAGAAAGGGCCGAAGCGGACGATTTGCATTCGTTAAAAATGTTGGAATTCTTTGTTGTTGTGTGCACAGTGTGTAATCGTCGTATAGTAGGACCACAGATTTAGATCCAATGTAAAAAAAGATTCGACATTATTTAGACTACTTTACAAAGTCTTCCTTTGTAACTTGATTTTCTACCTTCTAAAACATATGTTAATACAGATGCCACAGTTACAGTATACTTAAACAATATAAAAAAAATGCCTATCTCAAATAATTAAGGTGCATTTAATCTATTCGTGTTCATACAGTGTCACAAACTTTAGCATATAAACAATAATTGGTTTATATAAAAGCGATAATTGGTTTATTTAGAAAAAATAAAGCAAGCATCAAAAAGTGTTGTTCATGGTACAATACTAGAAATCGGCCGTCTCCGAAGACGTGCCCGTACGCTACATTGGCTCAAACGAATGGATTTTTTCTTGGCGGACTTTGAGAAATCGCGCTCCGCCGCGAGAGGGTTGAACCCGAAACATTTTAATGCCATTTGCTAGATTGCGTTTTGCATTTTTCCCGCTTTAACTTTACCCAGCGCTACGGCGCTAATCCGCGAAGACGTCTGGGATTACCCGGATAAAAGTATTTGCGTTTTTAGTGTGATTCCGATGGCCAGGGATTAGGGAGGAATTTTTAAACGATTGTCTGAAGCCCTTCGTGGCGATTAACGAAAGGGTTGGTAAAAGCACTTTCGAGTCATTATTTTACATCCCTTTTAACATCTACTACAATTTTAAGATACCTTTGTTCTATTTGTCTTTTATTTTTGCTCATCTGCATTTCGATAGCCTTATTTTAATTACCCAAATTGCTATAAACACATTGATAAATTGGATTAATAAAATCTTTTTTTATAAGTAAATAATTAAAGCGATTCATGTTTTATAGAACTTCTGACTGACTGACTGAACTTGAAATGTTTATCCTGTATATGATGTCGTAAAATCGTTACTATGAAGCCTACAAAACGGAATTTAGTACATCGATGTATTTCGTTAGTTTAATTTAATCTAGAACAAACTGCGAGTGCTCACATGTTCGGCTCCAAGACGCGACTAGTGTAGCAACAGAGATTGATGTCCTCCGTACATCATAAGGTTAATAAGAGGGCTCGCGAACTAACGACTGCGCTTTGTCAACGCGCCTTAACCCGCCGGGCGCCATCTTGCGCGCCATGTTGGATTTCAATCTGCTTAGAGCTTAATGAATTTCCCTCTATTGATTTTGTTTAACCCCTTTTTGTTTTGCTTAATTAACCTTTCGATGTACAAAAGTGACGTTACGACAAGCAAAAGGTTACGCGAGTTGACAGTTTTGCACGTAATTTAAATTAATAACTAGGTGAAAAGTTTTCGTATTACACGAATATCTTTATAATTTTGTTCCTTTTTATCTTATTAAAGTAAAGTTTTTATAATTCATTAATAGAAAGTTCTGAATAAAAATAAATCGTATTGATTAGAAAAACTAGGCGATATCTTCCATATTCACGGCCTAGTTGCAAACATTAACAATGACACAACGCCTGTTCACACAGCATTTTGCTCGTAGCATTTAGAGTTAATCGTAGGCGCGTCATCATCATATGAATTCATTTAAAAGCATTTAAAGGCTGTATAAAAGCGCGAATCACGCCGTACAAAAGACTATATGAGCCGGGCGGGACATTTAAAATTTACAAATGCGTAATTATGCACCCGCATTGTCGCGCCGCGGAAGGGTTACAGCCTCCCCTACTCTTTCTTCACTCCCCCACAACCTCCCACAATACCGGGGCTTCCGGGCCTAATGCTATATTTAATTTTCTCTAAGGCTCCCTCATTAATAATACGAAGGCTGCGACTTTAAGTGGCGCTCACACGACGGCGCGAGCTACAAGGATATGTAAAATAAATGAAACGCTAATGCGAGCTTCACTTATGCGCTGAATAAATTTAAACTCGCCTTTTTAGGCTAAACTTTGCAAACATCATTCTTGTTAGTATACCTAATTAGTAGGTGAATATTTTCAATGTGCTAAAATGTAGTTTTTATCGTTCATTTTAATATAATTGGAAGTAATTTTGTAAATACGATGCCATATCCAGAACCTGATATTCTCAAACATTAGTTGTGCGTGTAATAGCTATGCGTGAACGTGAGTGAGGATAATTCATCATGATTTTAGAAGGGTTATTGCCGCTCGAACTTCTGAGAGCCTCCGCGACTTTTGCCTTTAA
>LD688935.1:1143390-1156070 GCA_003118335.3 Papilio memnon
ATTGTTTAGATTCGTTAAATAACTAATTTTTAATCAATGATCAATGCTAGTTAAACAATTTTCATATTTACCTTCTCCGTTGGTATCGAGAAGCCTTCATTGCCTAGCTAACAATAGATGACTAATAAAAATTTATCAAAACCGTCTCATATTCCATTGTTCAATTTCAGTTCTAATAGATCTATTAAAATTTTCAATTTCTGATTTTCACCCTCTACAGACGTGACGCCGTGTTTATATCATATTTTCCATCCGGCGAAGCTTATTTTATTACTTCGATAGGTCGACGCCTAACTTCGTTGGAAACCAGTGTGAACAATTTTGTAACCGCCGCGAAACAATAAGCCGTTTCAATTTTAAATTCTATCTTGCACTGATAGAGCTTAAAATGCTATTACCTATATGTGATTTTAGGTGAGATCGCCAACCATAGCGCGCTAACCTTATATTCTTCAAAGAATGGTTGGTAAATTTTCAATACTCACTTTATTAGGGCAGAGCGGAAGGAGGGTGAACGAAACGGCCTTTATTAGATTTTCTAGAAACGTGAACATATAGTTAATAACATAGAATTTTACCTTTAATTCATTGTTTATCTATATGAATTCAAATATATCAATGTTACTAGGGCTGAATTAGAAATCGTTATTTTAAAGAAAGGTAATAACTGCCTAGTAATTCGATTATACGCAAGCTTAAGTTACTACTTACTTTTTTAACTCCGTTTATAAATAGTCTATGATATTCCTGTTGATGTTTCTTTATCAAAAGGCTACAAAATCTTCAATTTCTCGTCAAACACAAACACGAAGCTCGATGACAGAATTTTTGGGATAAAGCGACATCTATTGAATTGTTTTTGTATTTATGCAAACAACTCGCTTGTAGTGTCCGCGTAGATAACAACTTTGTTAATAGTTGGCGCTGCAGTCAACCTTTTCTGTTATTGTCATGGAAATAAAATTAAAATTGATATCTAAAATATCTCTTTTACTTAGTTGTAATTGTTAGTTCAATTGCTAATTAATCATTTTTCAAGTCCAAGTTAAGAAAAGGAGAAAGAATAAATACAGATTTTGAATAAATCAGAAGTGGGTCTCGATTCTGATCGAAAACTTATTCGATTATTCGATTTCAAAATATGTGAAAAAATAAATGTTTGGTTTGGTCCTGATACTTCATTTTTTTTTTAAATGTTTTTAACGAAATGTTTGTAATACAAATACTTGTTTACATTAAAAGTACCAGCATTAAGCCGAGAAATGATTTTTGATAGAAGTAATAAGGAAAGTCGGTGTCACCAATCGAGTTTTAACGATTTTCTTTAGAATCCCTACAAACCAAGCTAAGTTTTGACATTGCGTGACATCAACATTGTCAAAATCAAAACGTAGAGGTTAGGATTTCACGAAGTGATGTGTCAAACTCGGAATAAGTGAATAAATATTACATTTCTTAGTAATTATGAAAAGGTAATAAGCGATAATAGTAATTCAAGATGGCAGTTGTAATAGAAACAACTCTCGGTGATATTACAGTAGATCTATACTTAGAACAGAGACCAGTTACGTGCTTGAATTTTCTGAAACTATGCAAGATGAAATATTACAATTTCAATCTATTTCACTCAATACGTAGTGGTTTCATTGCCCAAACGGGAGATCCAACAGGTGAGGGGTCTGGTGGCGTGTCTATATGGGGCCTTATAGAAGGGCCGCAAAAGCGTTTCTTTTCAGGGGAGAAAATGCCTAAAATACGTCATACAGATGCTGGTTTGCTAGCCATGGTATGCACAGATGATATGATGGTCGGTTCCCAATTCTATTTCACGCTGGCTCCTGACTTAGATTCCTTAGATGGAGTGCATTGTGTTATTGGAGAAGTTACAGAGGGCCGGGAAATATTAAGTAAATTAAATGAAGTTATATGTGATGAATCGCACCGTCCTTATCAAGATGTCAGGATTACTCACACAGTTGTACTCGAAGATCCTTTTAGAGATCCTCCTGCGCTAACACCACCTTCCAGATCTCCTTCACCAAGTGCTGAACGTTTAAGAGGTGGTAGAATTGCACCTGATGAGGAAATTGATGAGACACAAGGCAGAACGGCTGAAGAAATACAAGAAATGGTTGAAGAAAAGGAAGCGAAAGCTAGAGCAACCATTTTGGAGATAGTCGGTGATTTGCCAGATGCTGATATTGCACCTCCAGAAAATGTACTGTTTGTGTGTAAATTAAACCCTGTGACAACAGATGATGATTTAGAAATCATCTTTAGTCGTTTTGGGAAAATTGTTAGCTGTGAAGTCATAAGAGATAAGAAGACCGGTGATTCTTTACAATACGCATTTATAGAATTTGCTGATAAGCAGTCATGTGAAGATGCATATTTCAAGATGGACAATGTACTAATAGATGATCGTCGAATTCATGTGGACTTTTCACAATCTGTATCAAAAATGAGATGGCTTGGGAAGGGTAGAGGTGTGAAGTATTTTAATGATAATGAACTAAAAACTGTTAAGAGAGACCAAGATAAATCTAAATCTAGAAGCAGAGAAAGACATGTACATTCAAGCAATGATAAAGAAAAGTATAGGAGTAGGAGCAAATATGATAAGTCACAAAGTAGTAACAGAGATAAGAAATATAGCCATGAAAAAGACCATTCAAGTCACAGAAATAATAGAGAAAGAAGTAGAAGTAATACAAGAACAAAAAATCACAAGAGATCATCATCAAAACGTGACAGAAGCCCATATAGCAGTAGGAAAAGTTCTGATAAGACCAGAAAAGAAAAACACCATAGTAACCATTATAATGATAGAAAGGACCATAGTTATAATAATGAAAGAGAAAAACATTCTAAAGGTAATGAAATAGAATCATCTCATACCAAACATAGTGAAGAAAGACAAAGACATATCAAAAATAACAATAGACGGACATCTCCATCACCTACCAAATATGGTAAAGTAGAGAATAGATATTCTAAAGATACTAAAAGAAGAAAATCTCAAACTCCAATAAAAAATATAGAAAAAAAAGATAAAAGCCAGAATAGTAATAAAAGAAAGAAATCTCCATCTCCTGCTAAATGTGCCAATGAGAAAGAAATCCATTCTAACAATAACAAAAAAGAGATAAACGTATCTCCAACCAGATATACTGAAAGCGGGAGTTCTAAAACTAATAGAAATGAGTCTCATTCCTCTGCAAAATATGTTAATGATAGTAATAGACATTTTAAAAGTAATTATGTTGAGACATCTCCATCTCCCATTATTAAACATAAAAATCAAGATGAAATAAGCAGAGATAGTTCTAGAAATGAAAAGGATGATAAACAACCTCAGAACACTGAACATGATTCAAAACACAAACATAAACTTGAAGAAAGTGAAATAAGTAGTGGTAATAAAAAAACCAGACGGGAGCAGCCTCACACACCATCTCCATTATGTGAAAAAGGAAATGATAAACAAGGACAAAAGAAAATCAAAAGTAAACAAACAAACAAATCAAGTGACAGGAAACATAGGAAATTGCATAAAAAGAGGAAGCCGTCTACATCTTCTGATAGTTCATCTGACTCAAGCACATCTAGCAGTAGTACAAGTTCTTCAAGTGAATCTGACAGAAAAAAGAAAAAGTTGAAAAGAAAAAGAAAGGAATCAACTACAAGCAGCAGTAGTAGCTACTCTAGTGACAGTTCAAGTTCTTCAAGTTCTAGTTCTACAAGCTATAGTAGTACTTCAAGTTCTAACAGTGATCACAAGAAAAGAAAACAGAAGAAGAAAGTCAAGAAAGTTGTTAAAAAATCTAGAAAGAAGTTATAGTAGTTAATTATAGAATGTATTCAGCTTATAGTACAATAAATGGTCTTTGAAAAATTTAATTCCTTGTACAATGTGAATCATTAGATTAAAATTTGTATGAATTAGCAATGCATTATATAAATTTAGGCACTGTTTATATTTTCTTTACCTTTCTCAATTCTCTAAAGCTAGTTTACTTTTATTGACCAATTAATTCTAGAATAAAAAATAACTAATTTTTCTTATTAAAAAAGCAAAAACTCATACATACTAACATTGTCAAGCAATATATTTATTAATATCTGATCAAATGTAATATTTATTACAAATATATTACAAATCCATGTATTTTTTTCTGTACCATTTACATTATTAAATATTAAATATGTTTTTATTCTCTTTGTTTAATTACAATAACATGATATAACAGCTTTTATAAACATTTTTTAAGTAGTACTTTACAAAGATTCTCGCTATTAATAGTTAAAAAAACATGCTCTTATTCGAACCCGTGACATTTAGATAGTATATCATCCACTTAACTTCAGCCATCAATATTACACAGAATACCTTTTTACTTGGAAATTGTCACCAAGAAAATGTACTAAGAGAATCTTTGTTTTTACCTTATAACATTAAAATTGATTCTTCGTTTCATCATTATGGGAACATTTTGAATTAATACGCCTTTGGTTTTTTAATAGCAATATTTATATATTCTAACTACTTGTATGGTTTACGAATAATTTGGCAGGTTCATCTACATACAAGAAGCATGAGATACCAGAAACTAGAAACCAAAACCTATATCAATATATTTTACTAACGGAGGTTAAAAAAAAAGTTTTACTTTATCTTTTGTTCTTGTCATCCGGGTTTTATCTGAAGTAGGTTATTTTCCAAAACTAATCAATTGGTATAATGATTTTTTATTTAACTGTGAAATAAGTATTTCAGCATAGGTTTTGAGTCACAGATTAAGAGAAAAATAATTAAAAAAATCTTGGTTTCAATAAAAACTATACTTTTGTTTGTAGACTTTTGGCAACAATATGCATTTAATTCTTAAATGCAATTACGTATTAGGTAATTGTAAAAACTCAGGTGGCGATATAAATCTTAATTTAAAGTGTACGAAAGGAAATAATAAATAAAGTCAAGCTACAAATGAAAGGTACCTACTGGCCGAGTGCGAATACAGGACGTCGTTGAATCCCAGCCGGTCTATTGGCTCGGTCAGTTATCTTTTGTACAGTTAAAGTGACTAAACAAGAAGATGACTGTCGTTAGCGTTCGCTATTGTGTACCTTTAGGCTAAAAACGAATGCGTGTTTTGAATATCACTGCGAAACTAAAATGTTCCTTACTTACATTGTATTAACCCCTTTAGTTTACTTTTAATGTATATTTCAAAACCAAATACCTATGACATAACCTAGGATGTTGGAGGTCCCCACCTGGAGTGTGGAACCACAGCTTCATGTCATAATAGTCAATAGTCTCTGGATTCAGAAAGTGAAAGTGGATTCATCTAATAAGGGCATCGCCAAAATGAGAATTAAAAAAAACGATATAGGTCGCTGCCTCGCTTCTAGACCTAGCCTAGAACATCGGCTGGCGACGGCCATGTCTCATGTTCAAGATATTGGGGTAGGCCTTTGTTCTGCAGTCAACTGATACAGTCTGTTGAAATGCATGTCTAATTTAACCTAGGATTGTTTATGTAAAAGATTAGTCCCACTGCTATTGGACAACTCCAAGGTATAGAAAAATAAGAAAATATTTAAAGTCACATGAGTAAACTAGTGAAAAAAAAAACATACACACGAATTGAGTAGGTACCTCCTTCTTTTGGGAAGTCGGTCAAAAATGAGCTCAAAGTAATCATACTTGGTTATTCCCGATTTCGGTTTTAAAAACACAATATTAATTACTAGCTGTTGCTCGCGACTTCGACCGCGTAAAATTAAAAAATATAGCATATGTTACTCACAGACAAATTACCTTTCTAACGGTGAAAGAAATTTTAAAATCGGCCTAGTAGTTTTTGAGTTATTTCCATACATACACAAATACAAATCTTTCCTCTTTATAATATTAGTATAGATATAGATGTATCGTATAATTTTCATGGCGTCATATGTCTTTCGGGACAAACGTACTGTCTGTCGCCATAGAGATGACCTCTACTTTAAGGCACGCGCAAAAATATGGAAAATGCTTAATGTAATGTAATTAATGGGTGTCGACAGCGTTCCTAACGCTTCATTTTCCGAGCAATATGTTTTATGAAGGGCCTTCTTTACTTGACGACCTCAGACGTCATTGAATACAGGGACGGATTCGCGAATTCGCAATTTTGAATTATAAATAAAACGATGCGGTAAACTTACAAAGAGCTGGAAGCTATAGTTCAAACACTTCTCTATTAACTAATAAATAGCTTATTACACAATAGTTTGTTGTTTATTCTAAAGACACAATGTACTTAAAAAGTATACCAAAGCCCAAATGCATATTACAAAAATTTGATCGTTGATTGAGTCCTTATCGTAAATAATCACAAACCTAGTTTCATTCTATGATTCATATATCTTTCAACAAGTTATTTAAATAATATTATTGTAACGCTATGAATTCGCCCCTGTGGTTTCCAGTGCGCATGCTACCAGCTATCGACAGGAGGGCTTGTCTCTCCGACTACACCCCGACGCCGCCACTCGTTCCCAGAGCTGAGCGCACCACATCGTCGCATCCTGTTCTCCGTTCTCCGTCTGAAACTATAATCTACAATTAAATAAATATTTAATACAAGTCATTTTAGCGTTATCATGTTAGTGGCAAGTTTAACCGCGGCTTTCGCGGTTCTTTTCGTTGTTAACGCCATACCAGCGCCTACTAACAAAGGTAAAGTACTTGATTTTATATTTTTTATTTAATTAACAATCATGTTATCGTATTTGTTATTAATTTTTAATGTATTATGTATCTCTTTAGTGAATTTCTTTACCAATGTTCTATTTATCGATCCCGCGTTCTATATTTAGCAACAGGTGGGCTCGGCTGCGCCGTTCCCTAACTGCGTAATACCTTCGAGCGCCGCTAAACTATGACCTTTTCCATATAACCTAGTCTAAAAATAGCTTAGAATACTTTTATTATGGAGAATTTCGGGATAGCTTCATAAAATATAAACGTTCAACGCCATTTTTATGGGCGTCACTCTCTCAACGTAACGTACCTAGAAGTTTTTTGCAAAATCTTAAAGTGTCTTTTTATTTCTTTTTAAATTAAACAAAATGTTACGTAAATTAATAATACTTTGTTACAAATAAAACTTGATGAACAGAATAACACTTTTCTCTTTGAAATATAAACTTATATTGTGTTAATAGCTTTTATTTTTTTAGATGGCGTTCAAATCGGCGAACTGCCGGATAATTGGGACCAGACAAAAGACGACACTCAATCCTTGTTCCTCAACAAGAGTGACAAGAATGACCTGGAACCGTATCCACTTGCCTTAAGCGAGGAAGGTAAGGTTCTTTTTTCCTGCATTCATTTGTAATCAGGGTAGACGGAACAGAATTATAAATTAATAATACAATAATTACTATACTAAATAAGATGATAATGGACAAGTTGTTTTCTTCAGGTAACGTAGAGGCATACGAGCAGAATGTTGACCAACGTTTTGATAACCCACAATCCACCGGCGAATTGGACAACTTGATCATGCGGTCGGAACTGTACGGAGAGCCGCCGTCCATGGAGGGTCTATCGTCCGGGTACGACTCGCGCCGTCGCAAGCGCGGAAGTGGCACTAAAGTGGGAGGAGCGGGTGCCGCTACTAAAGTCGCTACTAAATCTGGATCGGGCAAAAAAAACTTGAAGTAAAAAAAAGTTTTATTATAATTTTAAATAAAAAAATTACTACTATTTTTACGCCTTTTGTACCTATGTTTCAGGCCCGAGGATGTCCTTTCTCCAGTAGAATCCACGTCTCAAGATCACGATGTTCATCGTCTCAAGCGGGGAAGCGGAACTAAAGTCGGTGGCGCAGCCGCGTCGGCGAAAACGGCTACTAAAAATTCTGGTGGAAATAAAAAGAACTTTAGGTAACATAAAACAACTTAATCAATCAATTGAAAACAAAGCAAGCGCTTAAGTTGTCTGTGAATTGTATCTCATGTTCGTAATATTTTGCAGACCTGTTTCGGAACGTCGCAAGCGTGATTCGGGTTTGAGCGCCGCTGATGTCCGAGCTCTATTAAATCTGTGGGAGGCTCAGGAACGCAGGAAACAAGAATGGAACGCCAACCGGTGGGCTGCGGCCACGGAACACAACGGTTGGTACAAC
Organism: Papilio memnon; assembly: GCA_003118335.3. Taxonomy (NCBI): domain Eukaryota; kingdom Metazoa; phylum Arthropoda; class Insecta; order Lepidoptera; family Papilionidae; genus Papilio; species Papilio memnon. Next base: position 1,151,571 of record LD688935.1, read on the forward strand.
CGGATGAATGCGCTAGACGACGAGCAGCCTGAAGTGGACGAGAATGGTGATGTCTGGTACAACGAGCCGGTCGTAGTGGGGCCCCGCGAGAGAGACTTCCCGCGTCATTCTTACTTCTCCGAACAGAACCGCATGGCGCTTACTCACGGCTTGCCGGACTTATACCAAGTAGACCCGAATGAGATGGCGCAAAGGTATGAGGAGGCTCGTCGCAAGAGGCAGTACGCAAACAAGATGAAGCGATTCATGGTGGCAAGGAAGCGGTCGGATGGCATGATGCACCAGAATAACTACCGTCCCCGCGACGACCTCTACACCCTCGCCGAGCTGCTGCGCTCCGCTCCGCGTGTCCAGGAGCAAGACATCCCCGTTTATCGACGACTGATTCTTTAAACGCATTCTGTATTGATGCTTATCCCTTAAAGGATTCTTTCTATATTTAAATTATTTCTTTGTAACTCGGTGTTAATTGATATAGGAATGTAAGAATAAGTTCTTTCTTCTGAATGGGCGATTACAATGTGTCACGGATATGGAGATTATTTCGCATTTAATTCTATGTGTAGTTCATAGTTACATACCAAATTAGATCTAAGGCATATAGAACTAGAATTGTATTTTTTCGTTTACATTTTTTTACATTATGGCCTAACATAGTATAAAACATGAAATATACGCTGATTATGTTCTACTCTTCTCTACCTCGGTTTCTTACATATCTTTTTAATCAATTCAGGAAATATTACGGACAACTTATAGATGTATTTTCAGGTTCGAATATAGTTGCAAATGGTGAGGTAAAACTTCACATTTCAATGGTATTTAGATGTATTCGATGTATGGAAATGTTATTAACACTGCTGTATTAAATTAGTCAATCCAATAATTTGTGTTTCAATTTATAACCCTTCGTGAATGTGTAGTACTCAATTTAGATTATTTATTTTTTGTAATTAAAAATGTCCTACACAAGTTTGAATATTTAAAACATATAAGAAGTAAACCTCCTTACCCTTTAATTATTCTTATGAATTTTATAAAAAAAAAAACTTAATTTTAACTTCCAATGTCAACGATTTTCAATGATCTTGTGAACTTATGGGAATGTCATTCATTTTCGTTATAACAATTTAATTTAAGATATTTACGTAGTTAATATTGTTTAAGTTGATATGAAGAAAGACAACCTTAGTACGGATAGAATAAGCGGTAGTAGGTTAGAAGACACAGATAGCGAGTGTGTGGACTCGATAGAAAACATTGAAGATGTTTTGGTTCCGATACGGGCAAAGTACGAATCGTTCCTTTGGTTGCTTAAATATTTCAAAATGTTCATGTTTCGTCTAGGAAAAGATCTATGCCAATCTGGTTTATATTTAATTTTTTCGAAACGGGTATTGCCCTATCATATTGTTGATTTGATGAAAAACCAAGGAAGATTACAGACTGGTCAATACCAAGTGGCCGTTTATAATAAATATATAAGCAATAATATGAAAAACAACGCCATCCACTCGCAACTTGATCGATCTACACAGACGAATTAATTATGTATCATAGTTTCTTGGGGAAACATGTACTTATTTGGCAAATGAGTTGCCTATTTTCTTTAAGACGGTTTTCTGTTACTCGTTTTTAAATTTTACTTTGCTATTTATGTAGTCAAAATAAATTACTTGGTTCATTGCGAATGCTTGTTTTCTATGCAGTTATTATTTCAAATCTTCCTTTTCCTTTTCATATTATATTAGATAATTATCTTATTGTCTGTAACAAGGAATTTCAATTCAACTTCAAGTACTTAGTTCGAAGTTCGTACAACTAGTTAATTCCTGTTTAAAGGAAACAATAGATATTACGGCAAAATTCTTTCCCTACTTTTTAAAGCGAAGTCACTAAAATATACACAGCCTAATTATACTATGTGACCCTACTCCGAAAAATTATCTAAAACAATAAAATAGATTGTGACTTTTTTTTTACTTCGACAGGAACATCAACTTCATCGGACTATTCCGATTCTCAAAACCCGAACGCTTCGTCATACAGAAAAACGTACCATAATGCACAGCTGAAAAGAGCCGTTGCACTCATTCATGAGGATAAGGAATTCCTTATTGCTGCAGAAATCGGCAACTACTTAATGCTTGAGATCCTTATCAGGTGATCAATAGTTATCTTGCATTGAACTAACATGAATCTTTGTTAATAATGAATAATACCTAAAGACATGGAGCTAATCTTGAAAGTGTGGAAGATCTACTTACATCTTTTACCTATACGCTAGGCTAAGATTGCGATTTACGATTCTATAGTTCAGTCGTTATCAAGGGGAATTAATAAATACAGTACACAAAGAATCTTTTACATCTTCCCATTCAATTATATCTTGACTAGCTTTAGTCAGTCTCAGTCTGCGCAGAATTAAAAAAATAAGTAGTCCATTTCCAGGCTATTCTCTACATCTATACCAAATTTAATCGAGATCCGTTCTGTTGCTTAGTTGACAAACAACATTTCTTGCATTTATAATATTAGTGAGATTAGTATATTTGTTACTTTGATAGACAAGGTGTGGATATACAGCAGATGGATCATTTGGGGCGGAATGCTCTCCATTTGGCGGTATGCGCTGACAGCATCGAAACAATCATGCTACTCCTTAAAGCTGGAGTCAAAACGAATGTTAAGGATAATCTCGGTATGACGCCATTGTCGCTTTCTCTTATGAGAAGGTAACTAACTCTTATCCGTACAATCATAAAAGTTATTTACAATATACGGAATAAAAAAATAGTTTAATACTCAAGTACCTTGTTGCAGGCCGTCTCTTGAAGTGGCACACCTTCTCTTTAACCACGGTGCTAAATTAATACCTCGATTAAAACCAATGGATACGGGACTTTTCCTTCGTAAGTTGAAATTGAATTTCCACAATACTTTGTACTTCATTCAACATGTGTTCGATGAACGTAAATTTCCCATCAATATAATTAACCGTGCCAACGTTAACTAACGTTACTAACAACTAAGAATTAAAAAAATAGGTCATAGTGTAGGTAGTCGTAACCTTCTAGTTTGATATGTATTGCATCTCTCATTTCGCAACTGTCGATTGATGTTCAGTATAGAATTGGAAGGAGTACAAAACATGTGAGTCAGCTGTGCCATTTATACTGAATGGCAGAGGCGATTTGCAAGTCGGTATAGCAACACCAGCCCCCGGCCCACTCGACCGGGCAGCTTAGTCACCACTGCTGAGACCGAATTTATACATTGTGCTGACGAGACAAAAGCGTCTGAAGACCGTCTGATTGTTTCTAACACGAATTCTAAATTTTACGAGCAGTTTAGACTCTAAACGAAATTAAAGAAAATTAATACGTTATCTAACATTTACTTATATCTTAACAATTAAAACATTTCTATGTATTAAATCTGGTTATAACTGCTCAGTCTGCTATTGTAACAATTCTAGTTTTCGATTAGAACAAAAGCGAAGAAACCACATCTTTGATTGTATTGTCAGGAAGTCGGTGAAAAATATCGATACACATACGTAGTATAAAAATGTTCTTTTGTGTAATAGCATGCTAATATCCCTTTTCCTCGAATGAAGTTTAATGTATTTTAACATTTGAATTCCCAGAATTTGTCATGATGTGTACACCGACGGACGAAGAAACGAAGATACTTGCACTCCTGATAGACAAAGGTGCGCTCATTAACGACCCAGAAGCTCCAGGTGGCCGACAAGCTCTACACTTCGCCGCTATGAGCGACAACTGTCCCCTCATTCAGATCCTCATAAACCTTGGAGCTGATTTATTTTTGATGAACCATCGGAATCAAACACCCATAGATGTCGCGTTGTCCTTCAAGTGTAGAAATGCTTATACATTTTTAAGCAAATATTATTAACCTTTGACAGTTATACAACATTATTATCTTAAAATAAAGTGTAGTATACTACTTGTTACTTGCTAACTATTTTATTAATAAAAAAAGGCTGGATTGAATCTAGAAACGAATCCCTTTCATGGCAACAACAATTAGTATCGTGAGTTGGGGCATAGCTTCCTGCCATGTTTCAGCACTGGCCGGGTAGTTTGAAACATGTCACGAAGTATACCTAACAAACAATTAAAAATGATCGACAAATAATTAAGATTTGAAAAAAGTACAGCGGATACTTCATAGTTATCATTAACGCACAAGATTATGTTATAATTTTAATATAACTTCTGGTATAATAATTTGAGACTATTCTCGTCAAGCATTACCATAAGATTGTATGCCTATTAAAAGTCTAATTATAACACAGGTATCTAAAATACAAAGTGGCGAAAAAGATATATTTGTTAAAGCTAAATCTATTTTTCAATAGGTTCATTCGACCCACGCATTGCAATGAGTGGTAATTCGAAGCGTTGACTGACGCTGCTGCTGACCGTACTGACCTATAAAATGTATTTTGCCAAGTGTGTCTAGTCAGTTAAT
>LD688935.1:1165181-1175819 GCA_003118335.3 Papilio memnon
GCTTTATAGGGTGTTGCCATTATTGAAAACCCATGCAAAAATGTTGAATGTTTAACTTAGATAAAGCTTAGATCACCTATCTACCGATAGAAGTAATTTTATATCTTAATACAATGTATTAGTTAAAAATAAAGAAAGAAACTAAACCATTGTAGCCTATAAGATGCTGTCTTTACCTGATTCATTTAATAAAAAATGCTGTTCATCGCAAAAGTTGAAAATTCAAGTTATACAATATTTCTCTTTCAATTTACCTAATTATTCAGGTTATTTCATATTATTTAGTCTACTTGTTTTTATTTTGCAATTATTCTTATTTGTCTGTCTGAGAAAATAGACTAGTTTCGAATATTGCTTGACAAACTCGCCCCCTCACCTTGTCCCGTCTTTTTTCGTTCGCTCCTGGCAACCCTGGGCGTCGGGTGCGCGCATGAATCAGCTCGATACAATTAATCTAATTTGAGGTTATCGGGATACATGGGACGGGCCCCGGCGACGACGAACAGTCTCGCGGCGCTGTCGCATCGGTGCATACGAATGCGTGTCCGACCTCCTCGCCCGCGTCTTCGCCAGTTCGCGTATTGACGGAATGAATTGAACACTACTGTGACGGAAACATTTGGATACAAATGTGCTAGTTCAGTGAAATGCCACAAAAAGACTGTTCGATAAAAATTTCGTTAAGAGTGAAACCTAATTGTTACAAGTTTGAAGTGTTGGTTGACGTTTTCATGAGTAAGTGGTCGAATTTCATAATTGTATGATGTGCGGTTTAATGAGGGCATAAAAAATTGTGCGATGATTTTATAAATTTTAATTTACAATTTTTGTATTAATTAAGTATATCTAAACTACTGTAGTTGTATTCATGGACTATAATTTCGACATTTATTCAAAATATTTTGTAAAAAATTATGAAATGAAGATTGAAGAAGAATCTAACATTAACTTTAAAAAAACTTACCTATAAGAGATTTCATATTTGCAACGTGTAGAGATTTACCATGGTTTTAGCTTTAATTATAACCTTTGCAGAATTCCGATTTTCGTATAAACTTTAAATAACTTTGATTTTTAATACATTAAATAATATTACTAACTTTATACAATTAAGTATATTTTTAAACAGTTTAATCCATGTAATAAATAGTTGCAATCATTCATATTCAACTAAGCAATAAATCATTACATAAAATATGAGTAATTTTACCTGCCATACAATATCTTCACAAAAGAACCTTCTCAGAAACTAGATTACGTCATGAAAACACAAAAACTAGATAACGCATATATACGTAACGGTCATTTATCGTTCTTCTCACAAATACGATCACAGTATATAATTCACCTTGATTGCAATCAATCACGGCTCGTATGATGAACAGCCGGCATCTTGATAGCGCGGCAAAATTTATAATCGCCGGCAAAGATCGTGGACATTGAAAATAATCGGCTGTCAAAAGGCTATGCCAAAAGCTCTCGCTAACCGCGAGTGCCGAGTGACGCTTTCGGCGCAGCGGTGAATCACAGCTAATTATTTTATGATGAGAGTGTCCACGCTGTTGATCGGCAGTAGTGGCTAACGTAATGGTTGTTTAACTAATTGTTAGAAACGTTATTTCTTATTATCAGCTTTAGGCTATTTATTAATTGTAAACATTGTACACTTATTAACGAAAGAACAACATGTTGAGAAAAAAATTAACATCTTGCTTTGATTCTTAGTCTAGAACTCTTTCGTTGCGTTTTTTTTTTTTGACAAAACAGATTATATATTTTTATACGCGTCTTAGAAACCATGTTATATTTTACACTTACAGTAACTAAATAATTCGCTAATTAAAATGCAATGAAGTGACATGTATTCAAATTCAAGTGTAAATTTAGTACATTACTTCAAACAAAATCTTAGAGACGATGTTATTTTCCATTAAATGTGCGAGTTCTTACTAATAAGTAGTGAATTAAATAACATTTCATAACAATATAATGGTAGCTGTAACCGTGTAATAGCCGTTCTTAACGTAATATTAGGAAGTAAGTGGCCTAGGTTAGTCGCCGGTACTTTGTATGGCAACACCTAATGTTCGGCCGCTGTCCAAAATTACGAGCGCTCTAAATTTATTTCCAATGTTAATCTTTTGTTGTATGTACCATAGTTCTCAAAGCTATACCCTCTTTTGATGAGAAGTTTGTTTACGCGTCCCAATAACACGCACGTAAGAGCTGCCGCGTCATCCCTTTATATTTAAACCACATGCAAGCTTATGAACGTGTATTAAAATTATAAAGTACTGAATTCATCATCACTTTTTTAATGTTGGTGAGATACGGTCTTTAAAACCACTGACATCATACTTTTCACTATTTAAGAGACAAAAGATTATGGTCTATATTACATTAAACAGTGGTGATCGTCAAATTCACAATAAGTATAAGAGGACGTCTTTCAACTAGTCCTGATAAAGAGAAATTGTTATGAACTAGCGCAATAATCAAGTCATTTTTTAATCGATCGCCTGATGAAAATGTCCTTACATTGCTTCAGGCGAATTCATAAAGTAAACAGCGTCGCCACGTCTCTATCATGAAATGCGTAGCAAAATAAAAACAACAATAAAAACGACATTAGGCCGTAAACAAAGATGGCGCTACGTCGAGACGCGAGCGCAGAATTCGCGGCATAAATGAGTATCGGTGAGACATTTTGCAGACGGCGCTTAGCGTGATTCAGTCTGGAATACGATTGCCTTTATAGCTTTGATGGTGGTGCGCAGCGCGGGCCGTTGGCATCGGCACCGCCACATGACTAACCGCCCGCTCTACATATAATCAAAATACGTGACAAGTTTATTTCTATTCGGAACAACACACGTCTCGATATATCCCGCCTCGAAGTTAAACATCTGCTGATTTTTTTTGACGACATAAGTAGGTCGGGGCTCGCGCCTGCGTCACCGCTGCTCGCCCCGGCCGTGGCCGAACTCCTGCTTACGTTTACGCGAAATCGTTACGCTACTCTATGACCTCGGCTTATGCTATCGCGGTATCTGGGACCTGCGGTAAGGTATTACGCAATATTCTCACACAATTTGAAACCTATAGCACGGTTTGAAACTTTTCTAACATATTAATACGTTTAAGTTCCACCTATCCAATTCGATAAAGTTCTAAGTACAAACTATATTTACATTCTCACGTATGTATGTAAATAACCAACACAACATTTGGTAACTGTTTATCATAGATTTATAAACTATATTTGGTACCAAACATATTCTGATTATATTGGTGACTTATAAGTTTGAACAACTAAGTTGTTTATTAAATATACAAGATAATTTTTTATTATGATATTTTAACGAATGAGAATTACCATGCAAGTTAACGAAAACTTTTCGTAGCCGAAAATCCCTAGCTTGCACTGTTGTATGTCTTGGTAGTAATTCCTAGTGTGCGTTTACACATATTTTTATATTATAAAAACATATTGAAATGGCCAATTTAACATTATTTACGCATATGAAAATTTCGTATACTTATTTGCGTCCGGGATTAACGGCGAATCTATGAAATCGATGATAATATTAGTTACAATTAGGGTTTATCATAAGTATAGATTAAGGTAAGATATAGAAGCAAGCAAGGAAGGCTACGTAGCAAAAGAGTGTACGGAGTCGGGAGCGCTCCTCAGAAATACACGAGTGACTCACGCCCGCTATTTCACAACGATACCTCTGCCAATAGTTTTCCTATTGCTTCCTGTTGCTCTTAACGTCAATTAATTGTTACACCATAACCCTTACTAGCTGTTAAATTTATATATGAAAATAAATTCTAGATATCGATATGATTTCAAGCGAAAATGAACAGATTAATTGGCCATTGATCTCAATACAATAAATTTATTTTTTTATTTAATCCTAAAACAAAATTTAACTTGAAGCTAGCCATTGTTTTTAAGATCGAAGGTTATTCTGTGCTTCTTCCGTCAATTACTCTAGTTCAAAAAGTGAATTGTGCTATCTGAAGGAAAGTGAGATCATTTAAAACGCGATCTGCTTTTTACCCCAAGTTTCAATCAAATATCCCGCAGGTTTTCCTTATTCAGAGAATGAAAGCACATAAATTTACCAAATATTCGCTATGGAATTCACATAATTTTGATGACTTCTCTCCAAACAATTTCTGACACAAAATTGTACGAACCGACGCCCTTCGTGGAATCTTCATGAGATGAGCTATAGTTTTCCTCATAGCTTTCTTTAAATACGGTTATTTAAATAACTTTTGCTTCAACCGTTTCGTTTTTAGAGTTTTCACATCTTTAAAATTCGTTGTTTATTTTAGCTGGTAATTATCGTGCTTTATCCATAAAAAGATTGATATTGATACCATTATCAAATGCTTGCTTGTATGAAATCTTTTAGACTTTTTTCCAATTACTTTTCTCATTATTTAGGTTAATATATCCACTAATAAACCTATACATGTATAAAAATAAACTATGGTAACACATTAACTATGTTAGGCAGATCTTTGTTTACTTTTTACGTTTTGTAATGATGAGTAAATTATTTGTACAACAATTAGAAAATTATAATCTATCCTACTTGTATAAGCCACCATCATGTTATCTGTCTATGGTGAATACGTTCTATATATTTTAGAAACATCTAACACGTTCTCAGCCTTCGTAAGGCGTTATTTCCGAATCGAACATAAACACCAGTGCTAATTGGGCTTCATAAATTTAACGACTAATCGATAAATTCTGTGTAACTGTAGCAAACGACTCACGTCACCGGCTGTCCTGATCAATTCTGCTGCTTCGTATCCCCTATTCCCAGTTCTTTGATGTGATCTGGCTACGATCATGTATATTATAGCACATTAACGACGACTGCCCCAGTTCCGATTTCGCCGTAGAAGTTGGCACGGAATTGTAAACTGCCCTCTTTACAATACCTACTAAATATCTCACGCTATCACTAACTGTTTTGTTTTTTCCCTGTGAGAATAACATTACTATAAATGAACGTACCGAAGGACAGATATGTTTATTACAAAATCATACAAATGTATATTCATAATGACATAAAAATGATACATAAGACATATGTGAAAAAGAACACGACCATAATTTTACATTAAATGTCATCACTGCTCCAAAAAGCCAACAAAATTATATATTTTGTCAAACAACTATACGCCCGTTCCACTTTTCATGACGATTTATTGCGCGTATATTATTGTCCCTTATATTTTCACATCTACGTCGCGTCCAAGGACGATTAATTTCGTACTGATATTTCCGTATCCAATGAAAGAGTCTGGTGAATCATGATTTTTTTTAAACGCTAAAGTACATCTGTCAGCCGGCGAATGCGACGCAAAGCAACGTGTCAGGACATTGTGTAGATTTTTGGCACCAAACTAACAGTGGCATTTCAATCTTACCCAATTATACCTGTCTGAATGAAATACATGCGCTGACATTCATTTGTTTGTTGAGCGATCGCGAAGCCATAACGCAAAGTGGATTATCTCTGTTGAGAACGATCAAAGACGTCATGTTATAGGTGTGACCAACAACTCGAAATCTAAATTGTTAATTTTTTTTCAAGTTTATAATACGTCCCTTGGTCGTATAAGTGTAGTCAGATTTGTTTTTTCTGAAATTAGCCACAATGTGCATGTGTGCAATGGTTTATGTCGTCAAATTAATAGTGACAGCTATAAGACTGCAGACGAAATCCTCGAGGTGTCGGCATGTGATGCAAGCCGCAGCCTGTGTCACGTCCCGATGCCGAATCGAAAACATATTAATGCCACCGATCAAAGAGAGCTTTACTCGTCTCTTGATTTATAACATTGCAACACCAATATACGACACGCGGTCTCCCATAGGCTTTGGTAACAAGTACACTGTGAAACATGTTAAACGTCTAACTTTTTGTATTCAGAATACTTATGTACAAGGAAAAAATGCGAAAAAGCCATCAAAATCTTTAGTAGTTCAATGAGCAAATATTTACTATTTCAAGCAAGCTTTGATTTAGTCTAATCGGCATAACTATAGAGGTAACTGTGATGCCGATACGAGCTCCCTTTTAAAAGATCCATGAAGTGATGGCACGCAAAGAATATGTAACAAATATTTTTGTTTGTATTTCTAGTCGATGTTTCAACACTTTTAATCTAATTCAACGTTAGAAACCACGAGTAAGATTAAAATACGCATTAAATTTACAGTTTCCCCGTTTACATTTTATGGTTCATCAAAGTTTGCGTCGTAAAATGTGGCTTTCATTACTCATCCTCCAGCGAGCGCTGATGCGATCTGTCGCCGCTCGCATACACTCTTGTCGGCTGCCGTTTGATTAATTACACCGGCGATGACGATCTTGCTTCATCAGTTATCCATTTTTATTCACCTCGTTATAGTCTAGTTCTAATTAACTTTAATTAATTCCACGCTCGTAATTTTACGGTTTATATATCTACCTTCAGTAGGGATATCCCTTATTCCTGGTTCACACTAGGCCAGTATAGTTGAACAGTGGTGCAGGCTTTGTTTCTTCATTTAAATTACTGCAAAATGAAATCAAATGCGCAAAGATAATTCGCCTGAAAGTCCTTCAAGTGGTGAGTTCTTCTTTTAAAATAACACTTTTATGCAACTAATTACATTGTTGATTGTTGAGGTGTTGAAGAGAAACATCGCTGGCAGCATTACATAGTGCACCATTATTATTGCTACACTCAAATGTTTTGTAGGATAGCTGTCGCCGCCTCTTGTCACATGTCGACTGAGCGAAACGCTCACATAGGTGTATATCGTTTTTGCACACTGCACCTTTGGGCGGTGCAGGCGCACGCGCAATTTACAGAAGGGCAGCCCGCCATACTACAGTCGTCTGGACGGCGACCGGCGACCCATTCCTTATGCATCCACTGCCACGCGACCATACAGCGTCGTACGACTGAGACCATGTGATCGTGATAACAATACTCACGTACTATTTTTGCACTCAGATGTTTTATTTATACTCCTCGTATAATGCGTTGCATATAAATGTTTACTGTTCTTACCTTACTGTTTGTCTTACTCAGATAAGTATGAAAGTGAGAAACATAATTATGGTTCAAGGTTGAGTCTTAAATCTTTCTCGCTTATGTCGCTGAGAATTTATGAAATACTGTGTTGCGTAGAGTTGCTTTCTTTGTATTTGTCAATTTATTTGAAAGCCCCTTTGGGAGTCCCGTTTTGTGTTGAAATTGGTGCATTTGATGAAGTCATGGGACCGTCAGTGAATGCATGCATTGGTGGGCGCGGGTCGTCGACCCGGTGCGAGCGGCTGACGGGGCGGCACGGCGGCGATGCGGGCGCAGCCGCGGAGAGCCTCGCGAAGGGCGGCAGCGCGGCGGGCGGTGCGCGGGATCCGCATTTAGCCCGCGCTGACGCGGCTGACTCAGCGCGCCGGGAATAGCGCCCGTTTGTTTGTTGCACCGCCCGCTCCCGGCTCTCCCGCTGATTATTTCTAGCGGGCGGGCGCGGCGGCGTGCGCGCCAGCGCCAGTGCTCTGCACACTGTGCCCGCGAGCGCACGCGCCATGCCCCCGCTGCCCGCGCCGCCCGCGCGCCCCCGCCGCCGCGACCCGCACACCGCCGGCATCGTCACCACCATCAGGGACACGGTCAGCTGTAGTTGGATATTTTACAGTGAGTGTTGCTAGGGGCGACCGACCGCCCCCCAGTCCCGTGCTCACAGTCCTCGAGAAAACTTGGCCCCGACGTCATCTGCTCTGGAACAAGCGAAGCTCGCTCCTCGTTTATGTTGTGGTTTGCGTCATCCCTGTCCTCCAACGCGCGCTTCCGTATCCGACATCGATCGTTTAGTTTCCGTAAACATTTGTGTTCTATTTCATCTTTTTGATTTAACTAAAGTTGTGATAATGTGGTCTAGCATTGTTGTAGTGTAACGTCTAAACTACAAACATTGTGGCATCACGAAGGACTGAAGTAGTGTCTAGTTTACGTACACTGCCGCCATCTATTTGCGTGTAAAGGAAACGTACGTTGAAAGTAGAAATCTAGGTGAAGCGTCTGACATCAGCAACCCGAAGTAAAATTAACTCTTGACGTAGTTAACCCTGTGATGGTACTGCGACTAATTCTTTGAGTCTGTCCAAACATCGCAATTGTTATCGCTTATTTAAATACATACCCGCATATAACTATCAAGCTGTCTTTACACTTACCATATACGATACACTATTTAACCAAAATACAAATATGACATGTCTAAGTAAAACCTGTCCGTGAATAGAAAAAGATAAACAAACTTTGATATAATACAACTGAACTTTGTGATAATTTCATAAATTATTTAATAATTTCTTTACATAATGAAACTTAGCGACTTTTATGACAATTGTACAGGTATACCTAAGATATAGGGTTCACAGATAAAACAGTACCTTCCTCTTAGCGTTACAGGCTTACAGGTGTATGTAAACGTCGAATATTTACCCGTTTATGCATGAATATCTATTTCTACCTATCATTATAGGCTTGTTATTCATCAGAATTTCATAGACAAATAATCATTCTGGCATTTTGTTTTTTTTTTTTATGTTAGTTAAGCGCTTGACCACGATCCCACCTGAAGAAAGTGGATGATGCAGTCCAAAGATGTTTTTAATATTAACCATATGTTTTTATTTTCTAGGTAACAGTAGTGGGTCGACGCCGGCCGAGGGCGCCGCGCCGCCCGCGCCTGACCCCGACCTGGACTCTATGCACATGATGCTGGACCCACATCTGCGGCCCATCTCCCCGGACCTCAACAACGAGGAGTCCAAGCGGATCTTCGAGGAGCACAAACAACTCGCACAGGAATACCTTAAAGTGAGTTTAATGTCTTGTTTGTCTTTAAATCCACTATTAGTAAAGCTAGCTGTGATAAATGTTTCTCTAGATCTCGCAGTAGAACTAAAATTAAGATCTTTTTGTATGTATGCATATTTCAAGCATTTATATATCCAGTGAGCCATGCTATTCAATGAACTATTTACGTGAAAAAACAAGAATATTTTGGTCCTTTGGCTTGCTTAGTTTGTTCATTAGTTTATAGAAAATGATATTTCATTGGTTACTATTAAGAAAACATCTGTACTTTAAATTCTTGAACAGATTGTAGCGAATGTGTGGTTTGTTTTCAGACGCAGACGGAGCTGGCGTATCTGAGCAACCACAAGTCGGAGCTGGAGGAAAATATGGACTCTGACGAACTTCGACAGAAGAGAGAGGTCATACAACTTGAAAATGAGAAGGTAAAAACATATGTTTGCTCATAGTAGTCTGCAACTCTACAGAATAAGGAAAAAAAGTAGCTAATTTACGTTACAGTTGAAGCTGTCAGGTACAAAGCGATACAAATTTTACTGGCTTAGAACATTTACCTTTTGTAAGATTTGTTTGTGATATGTATATAATAAAATTTCCAGGACTCGTTACTTAAGCTATTCTGCACCCTGAAGAAGCAGCTGGCGCGGGCGGAGAACGAGAGCTGGCTGCTGCAGGAGGACATGCCGCACGAGTGACGTCACGCGGGTGACGTCACGCAGGGACCACAGCCGCGAGAGCGCCTCTAAGCTTTCCAAAGATTAAACATACGTGACGATTATGAATATCCTAATCGATTTGTTCAAATCGATGAACAAAACATCGATTATTTTCGTCAAGGCATTTTTTTAAATAAATTACCATTTGACCACCATCCCATAGATAAGTGATGTGGTCGTAAGATGGTTCGCTATACTTTAGTAATTGCATATTTACTACCTTTTAAAGGCGGCCATACACGTCTCCTCTACAATGGAGGTACTTCTTGCCGACTTAAAATATGCTTGAAACATGGGCGTCATATGTACCTCCCCCCCCCGAACTAGCCTAGTTCATCGGCTGGCGACGCCTATGATAATTAAGAATATTTTACTGTATTTATTCGAATTATATTTATATTGTTTAATTTCTGACAAGCCATTGGCTAAATGGTAGATCAAGCTTTAATAACCGTCCTTACAATTGATGCTGATTATAGAAATCGATATTTTTATACAAATAATCGATTTATCGAAATTTTTATTCATAATCGTCCAGGGTTTTATTGATCTCAAGTCGAGCCTTCGGTAATTCAGTTGCAGGATTCTGTTAGTCATTTCGTGTGCATTTTTTGTCTGAAATTGTAAGATTTTGTCGATGTAAATATGGGTTTTGTTTTTGTCACTGCCATTTGAGGTTTTTTATTTTATTTCGATTTGTCAAAATACCAGTATCACAAAATTTATATTTAAAAAATGTAAGCAGCTAAATCAAATTATTATATTAGTAATTCGTTTTATATTTATGAAGGAAAGCACGTTTTAGTGCTTTCACCGACTTCCCAAAAGAAGGTACTCAATTCGTCTGTTTTTTTTTAATAACAAGAATTTATAGAGTAAATATTTCTGCGTATGCGCAGTCTAGTTATAGGATATCATAGTTTTAGCATTTTTAATTAAGTAAAATGTTAAGTTTAATAGATAATTATAAAGTTGATTTCTTTCTTTTATTTTAACCCTACATTTTAAA